>WEIT01008920.1:73191-90948 GCA_013389985.1 Dryoscopus gambensis
CCCTTACGCCGCCCCAGCGCCCCCGGCCGCCGCCATTCTGCGCTCGGGGCTCTGGGAAATGTAGTCCTGTCGCCGCTGCGATAGCCGCGCATGGGTGCCCTGTGGACTACAACTCCCAGAATGTCCAGCGCCGCCGGCCTCCCGGTGACCCCGAGTGCTGAGCGGGTGACGCGTTGGCGAGCGCAGCCGGAAGTGGGGGCTCTGCGGCCGGAAGAGGGGGTGTCATGGCGGGTGTCATGGCGGCGGCTCGCTGGGGCTGAGGGAGCGCCCAGGCTGCGGGAGGAGCGGTGCCGTGCGCGGGCCCGGTGGGCTAGAGTGGACTCCGTGGCGGGGGAGGGCAGAGCCAAGCCCGGCCTCTCCTCGGACTCTCCCGTCGCTTCTTGCGCCTGTTTCCAGCAGGAGCATCGCCCTGGTGATTTCCGAGGGAAAGAGCGGGACGGCGGGTAGATGTCGCTTCTGCGGGCGAGGACTTGCTATCCAAAAGTGCTTGAGTAAAGTCTGAATGTGTTTCGAGTTCGTGGAGAGGACGCGGGCAAAAGCGCCTTTCTTGTGCTGACGATGGATGAAGAGAGTCTGGAAGCAGCGATCCAGACCTACAACGCCCAGCTGCAGCAGGTGGAGCTGGCGCTGGGGGCGGGCCAGGACCCATCGCAGCAGTCGGACCTGATGCAGCTGCAGGAGGATTTGAAGCAGCTGATTGAACTGACCGAGTCCAGCCTGGTGGCTGTGAAAAAGA
Source organism: Dryoscopus gambensis (assembly GCA_013389985.1). NCBI lineage: Eukaryota > Metazoa > Chordata > Aves > Passeriformes > Malaconotidae > Dryoscopus > Dryoscopus gambensis. The sequence goes on from WEIT01008920.1 coordinate 73,928, forward strand.
GCAAACTTCTGGCCACTTTGGACACAGATGCCTCCTCCTCCTCCTCCCCAGCGGGTCTCCCAGAGCAGCATTCCCACCTGGAGAGCTCTGCCCAAGATGAGGAATACGCTGCTTTTAAGGAAGCCATCGCTGGGCTCGGAACAGATGAGGAGCCTCCAGCTGATAACAACGAGATCTCCTCGGAGAGAGAGGGAGAAACTGGGGATAAAACCAAAGCAAAGTGCAGTGAAGAGGAGGAGGAGTCTGAGAGAGAGGAGGAGGAGGAGGAGGAATTGAGTGGGATGAAGGTTAAAGCCCCCTACTACAGCTCCTGGGGGACCCTGGAGTACCACAATGCCATGATTGTGGGCACAGAGGAGCTGGAGGATGGCAGTGCAGGGGTCAGGGTGCTCTATCTGTACCCGACCCACAAGTCCCTGAAGCCCTGCCCGTTCTTCCTGGATGACAAGTGCAGATTTAAGGAGAACTGTCGGTAAAGAGAGAGGGGTGGGAGGCGAGGGGGGGATAAACCTCCTCCTGAAGTGCTCTGTGTGGCTTTCTCACCCAGAGGAATGGTGCCTTAATGTTTTTAAAGTGCCCTGTGGTGAGCAGTGGCATCAGTTTGGCTGTTTCCTTCAGCTGATGCCCAGACGAGTTGGAGCATCCCATGGGAAAGCTGCAGAGATGTTATGTAACTGAGTGGGTAAATTAACAGCTGATGAGGAGATTTAAAATGAAACACCCAAGTCTGTGGGTAGTGCACACATTCCAGCTGCACAGGGAGCTTGTATAGGCTCTGTTTTTGGGGATCTTCACCAGGATCAGCCTGAGCCGCCTGTGAAGGTGTTGGGCTGGAGCCCTGCCTGTCTCTGATCCTGTTTATCCCCAAAGCCATGAACTTTTTAACTGGATGTGTCACTAGCAAGGAAGCTGAAATCCCTGGGGTGGGATGCATTCCTTGTTCCATGACTTAAATACCATGTTTAAGGTGAAACGTGAGCAGCTTCAGAATTGCAGCAGCACGTGGTCAGACTTGCCCAGTTATGGCGAAGGTTCATCACCGCTGGCACTTAGGTGCATTTCCTTTGAGGAGGGAGGGGATTTTCGTGTGAAAACTCCTGTTCCTCCTTCCCTGCAGGTTCTCCCATGGTCAGGTGGTGTCCGTGGAGGAGCTGCAGCCGTTCCAGGAGCCCGACCTGAGCAGCCTGGGGGTGGGCTCGGCCTGCCTGGCCAAGCACAGTGATGGGATCTGGTACACGGCCAAAATCACCGGTGAGGGGGGCAGGGGCTGTCGTGGTGAATGTCCAAAACATGTAAACTATGTGGCTGCGGCCCTGAACTCAAAATCTTGACACTGCTGAGGAAACAGTTTGAATTGTGTCAGGCTGGAGGAGGGAATTGGCTGGGAAACGGGAGATACAAAGAGCAGGAATGTGGAAAGGAAATGACTACGAGGTCACTAACTGCTTCAGGGAAGAGGGAGGTGCTGCAGGAATTTACATGTATATTAGGTGAGAATTGCAGTAATCTGCTCTTGTTTAAACAAAAACCAGGGGAGCTGGCCCTGCCCAGCAGCTGCTGATACAGGCTCTCCTATGTCCTGGGAAGGTTTAGTCCCTCTTTCCATCTTTCTTTTAACTGTTATTAAGTCAGAAGGGAGCAAGTCTAACTTCTTTTTAATTCCGGTTCTCAACAGCCCATCTTTCTTGATTTGTAGAGATAAACCTTTGTGTATCAACACAGGCATTGTGGAAATTGCTTTTCATTGCAGTCGGTGCCTCTCCCTCCCAGACAGAAATAAAAATCACAAATTAAACCCGGAATCTTTTAGAACCTGTTCCTTGGGCCTCCCCCCCGTCCTGTGTCGTTGTGCTGGAGCTGACTCTGGTTTAGCCCCCTGTGTGCTGGGCCCTGACTGCAGCTCCTGCCCTTGCTGTTCCCTCTGTAGATGTGGACAGTGGTTACTACACGGTGAAATTTGATTCCCTGCTCCTCAAGGAGGCCGTGGTGGAAGGGGACAGTGTCATTCCGCCCCTGAGAAGCGAAGATGCTGCTGAATCTGACGAGTCTGATAGGGACAGTGTGGATGATTCTGGTTATGCCAAAGGTAAGGGAATGGGGAGGGTGTGAGCAAAAGTGACTTGTGATTTTGTTCTGCTTTTCTCTGGGACTGGCTGGCTGTCCTAGAGCTCTCACTGTGAGTGTCTCACCTCTGATGAAAGAGCAGTTGATCTCTTTATGTGTTCCTGAAAGACTGAGAACAGGAATTGTCTGTTACACTGTAACTGCAAACTAAAATCTTTGTTTTATGCAAATCCATGGGCTCATGAAGGCTGGAGGTTTCCATGGGAACTTCCCACACGTGGAAGAAGAGGGTGTGATATTTTAGAGTTCCAAGCTCTGAGCCTGTTTCTTACATGTCTGGCTGAGCTGAGTTTGTAAGTGAATCAGATTTCCTCATCCCTGGGAGCTCCATGACTCAGGAGTGTGAGACCCAAAGAAATGGGAGTGCTGGGTCCTTCCAGTGCCTCGATGAGGCTGCAGGAGCAGCCACGTCCTGTTTTACTGCTGGAAGGGGACACAGAGAGTGCCCAAGTGACACCTTGGAAGCTGCACAGGCAGCTCTGTCCCTCTGGTGGTGCCACAGCTGCATCACAGGGACAAAGTCGTGTCCTGGAGCTCTTTCCATTTAACCTGACACAGATTATTGGATCCTATTAACACAAAATTAATGCTGTGGCCTGGAGCAGCCTCATACCAGAGACAGGAGCTAGAGGCACAGGGTAAGTATTAGGTGCCCCTGTGCCAAATTCTGCTGAGATGTGTCCATTAGTCTGTATCACCATCCTGGAAGGAAGGAAAAGGATCATAAAACTGCTGGGTGATTCTGCCTGGAACTGGGAGGTGGCATGTGCATTAAATCAAGTGAAATCTCTCATTTCAGTCCCTCCCTGTGCGGTGTTCATGGAAGGTGACAATTCAGTAGGAGCTAAGTAAGTCTGGAGGAGTGACCAAATGTTTTTAGGGTTGGAGAAGTGAATTGTAGTGCCCTGTGAGGGGTTTTTGTTCTGTGTGGGGCACCCACACAGCAGCTTTATTCATGATTCCTGTTTCACTGATTCTCCTCCTCTGTGCCACAGTGATAGATTCAGGAGTTCCAGAGAACGGGGAATGGACCCCTGCATGCAGCTCCTCTTTTGGTGGCTGGGAGGCCCATACTCGTGGCATTGGCTCCAAACTGCTCGTTCAGATGGGATATGAGTTTGGAAAAGGTAAGGGGAGAGGGTGGTCCTGGGGCTGTTAAAAAAATCACAAGATTTTGGATGAAGGCAGAACTTTGCTGTGCTGAAGGGCCTGTTGGCTGAGGCTCAAGCAGTGTGATGGATCAGAGCAGTGTTGGAGGGAAGAGGCATGAGTTATTTCATGAAAGGACAGGCATGTGGGGCACCAGCCCCTGTGTGGTAATGGGAAACAGTGGAGGCACTTTAAGGCACGGTCAAGTTCATGATCAAAGCCTTGAGAATGTTGTGGAGTGTTCAAAGGCTGGAGGTGCAAGGGAGCTGATCTGCAAAGCTTCTGATGTCTGTGTTAATGCATCTCCTGGCCTGGACACAGACTTCAAAGCCTGCTGAACTCGCTGCTCCCACCCAAATTGCATTGAGCCTTGGAGGCTCTGGGAGGGCCTCTGTGTCTCCGGTTCTCCCGGAGGAACCAAACCAGTTTTAAGTAGAACCTGGCTTGAGAAGCTGAGGATGTGAGGCTGAACCCGGTTTCACAGAAACCGGCCTGATGGATGGCCTCGGGCTTGGAATATCAAATCTCCTGCTGTGGAAGGCTCCTGGCCTGGCTTTTGCAGCTCCCCTTGGCTTGGACAGTAGTTCTAACTTTCAGTACCTCAGAAGGATCTTTGCTTGTTCTAAGCTTGTGACTGTCAGCGTGAGCTTGTGCTGGGAGGTGACTTGGGGAGGGGATGCTGTAATCACTCGGTGTCTCTCCTCAGGCTTAGGGAAGAATTGCGAGGGCAGAGTGGAGCCAGTGCAGGCTGTGGTGCTTCCTCGAGGGAAGTCCCTGGACCAGTGTGCTGAGGTGCTTCAGAAGAAGAAGCAGGGGAAGCTGGAGCCAGGCAAGTCGAGGAAATGCCGAGCAAAGGGGAGCAGCTCTGGACAGCCGGGCGGCCGTAAGGCCCCGCGCAACGTGTTTGACTTCCTGAATGAGAAACTGCGTGGGAAGGGCGCTGGGGACAAGGCTGGGGGAGTGGCACTGCCCCAGAGGAACAGCAAAGAGATCTACCATGCCAGCAAGAGCACCAAGAAGGCCCTGAGTGTCAGCCTCTTCCAGACCACGGAGAAGATTGAGCAAACCCAGAGGGATATCAGGGGAATCCAGCAGGCCCTGGCGCGCAACATCGGGCGGTAGGAAAACCTCTTTGGGATCGAGTTCCTGGTGCTTCTGGGGAGGGGTGGGCTTGAAATGAGGTGTGGGAGGAACAAGTGAAATGTATCTGGATGAGACCTAAGGGGAAGTGGATGAGACAGTGTAGCGTGTGCTTCAGGCCAGTGTGGACACTGGCAGATGTGTCTGGGGTCCTTTGGCTGGAATTTGGGCTGTGGCAAAGAGAGGAGCTCTCTGAGGAAAGGTGCTGCAGTCCTTGTGCCCACCTCTGCAGCACTGCTGTTGAGCATCCCAGGAGGACATTCTGTAGCCCAGATAGTGCTGAGCATCAGGTTATTCCTGGCTTTCAGCAGGTCCCTTGGGCTAATCCTACAGAAAAGGGCAAACCCTCCTGGGACGGAGCCAGCCTTTGATCTTACCATGCAGGATGACATTGCCACCATGCCTTTTGCTTTCAGGCACAGCATTGCTACAGCTCAGCTGGAGGAGAAGCTGGCTGATGCTCACAAGCAGCTGGGGCAGCTGCAGGCCCAGGAAGCCAGGCTGCAGCGGGAGCAGAAGAAAGCAGACACCCACAAGAAGATGACTGAGTTCTAGGTGCTGAGGAAGGTGTTGGACTGCAGGGATTGTCCTTCTGGTGCTCCTGGCCTCAGAGCCTGGGTGAGCTGTCCTGCGCTGCTGGGCCTCAGGCTGCCCAGCCTAAAACTGGGAAAAAAAGCAGCAGTTTCTGAATGCTTCTGAGCTCTTCTGGGAGGGGCAGGAGTGCACATCTGTCCAGCCCCGAAGGCATTCAGTGGGCTGGGCCTTGGAGGAGGCCTAGCTACAAGGAATACAATTCTCTGCTCTCTTGCACACTTCTTTCCTTCATTTTCCCTGCAGTAGCAGCTCCATCCAGAGTCCATGGGTGCTCAGGTGATAACACTGCTGGCAACAAACCAGCTGAGGGGGCTTGGACAGCCCCACATCCTGCCATCAACTGTGGCTTCTGTCTGCGGCCACCTGCCAAGCACAGGTGCAGGCAGGGTCCTGAGCACGGTTGGGTGAAAACATCAAAGGTCAAGTGCTTTAGCTGCTCTCTGCCTTCTGGTTTTTACTATGGGATTTCTCTGAGAACTCCATTTTTTGGGGAGGAGCAGTTCTTTGTAGCCCTAGTGTAAGGAAGAGACAGAAAACTGGCAGCTCGGAGGTGGGAACCAGCAGCCTGGAGCATCAGATTCCAGCAGTTTGACTGTAAGAGTATCCCAGGCCATGCTGTAGCCAAGCTCACTGGCTTGGCATGGAAAGCTGCCTGGTTCCACAAGCAGAGTGCCACGGCTGGGGGAATAACCCAGCAGCATAACGGGATTCCCAAACCTCCTATCCAGGAGCAGCTCCGCAGGCAACCTTGGGATTTTTGCCACCATGAGTTGGGTTTTTCTGTCCGAGGTGGCTCACTGAACACAGATCCTTTTACTAAAAAACCTCAGGACCCAGATCCAGGTTGGACTGGGCCTTGGATGAGCACAGAGAGCGGGATCTGTGTGTGTGCCCAGCGTGCAGCCCTGCAGTGGGAGAGCTTGGGGCTGGGCTGGGAAGCAGGCTAGGCAAGCCAAATGCCCTTCCCTGCAACGTGGAAAATGTTTGGACAGGAAGGATGTCCTCTCCCCTTGGTTACATTCTGTGCTGGTGGTGGCCAGTCCTTGCCTCAGAGGAGACTGGTTTCATCACCTGGTGGGATTTCTGCATTGTGAAGGCTTTTTTCTAAAAAAAAAATATTTGCAATTCATGCCAGTATCTTAAGGACACCAATTTTTTTTTTAATTTACAGAACCAATTTCCTTTAATTCTGTGGGTCATTTTTCTAATGAAAAGGTTTCTGTAGTACCTCCTTTTTTATCTATCTGTAAGAACAGATTAAAAAACAAGCTGTCAGCCTGGGCAGGGCTGTGTCTGCTTGCAGGGTCAGGCTGCCAAAGGAACCAGAAAATCTGAGACTGAAGAAGATGCAAGCAGAGCTGTTCAGGTTGTGTGGGGTTTCACATTGCTCAGACGCCTCAGAAACGCAGCGAGACAGCAAAACCAAACAAGATGAACATCCTCAGGAAACCTGTGGGAGTGAGTCTCTGCTCCTGAAGAGCACCTGGATCATGCTGTAATCCGTGTGGATGTGGGAGGTGGCATGGGCTGCCTTGGGCACTTCAACATCCATCGGTTCCTATTGGGATTGGCTGTACTGTCATCATTGTTCTAAATTCGTGTTCTCCACGCACGGGGCTCAGCTCAAGGGTTTAACAATGGCCCTTCCCTCACAAATGGCTGTTTGTTTCCCACACTCGGATGCTGAGTGACAAGGATTAACGTGCCCAGTTTACCGTGGATACTCACTGAAGTGGCCCAGGACTGGAGAGCTGAGCTGAGCAGAGAAATTTTGGGGGTTTATTTTGTGCTCTGAGACTGTTTAACAGCATCATCTCTTTAGGAACTGGGTGTATTAGCCCTGTGTCTTGGCTAAGTCGTCTTTTGACCCTTCCTTGGGATCTCCACAGCCTGACTTGTCAGACTCCTATTCCTGCAGCTGCCACCTCCCACCCAGTGCAGTTCACGTCCCTGATGAATAAAGTTGGTGTTTATTTTCCCCCTCTCTCCTTGTAAGGCGTTGTTCATTTGCAAGGTAATGATGATCCGGGGCGCCCCATTCTTCCCTTATATTGCCCTGAGCTCCCGGAGGAGCCGGGCTGGAGCGGGCGCGGCAGAGGGTGCTCGCGTGTGCCGGCAGCCTGCGGAGCCCGGGAGCCGCGGCGCTTCCCGCCCCGGCTGCGAGCGCAGACCAGCCCAGCCCGGGGTGCAGCACCACCTCCGAGGCCCGGAAGCTGTGCCGGGTGTGCCCCGCGTGTGCTCGCAGCCGGCTGCTCCTCAGGGAGCGGGAGAGCTCACGGCGGCGTGCTGGAAATGGGCAGGAGCTCCTGACGGGGACCCAATGTGGGATGAAGGAAATGAAGTTCTCCAGGCTGGCTGGCAAGGAGGAGAGCATGATCAGATCCGTGTGCTCCACGCTCACTGAATTTTGAGTTCCTGCAAGTAAGTGGTGGTGGCTTTCCTGCCTGGGAAAAGGGGACTCTACAGCTAAACCAGGGGGGAATCTGCAGCTAAAAGGGGGGGAATACTTTAAACCCCACGATGTATATAAAAGTTGCAGCGTTGTTGGACATGCTGTTGGGGCTGGATAGACTGGACAGGCAGGATTCCTGCTCTGCGCTGGGAAGCCTCAGCTGGGTTCAGCTTTATGAGTTGGGCTCCAAGCTGTGCCACTCCATGCTTTGTGCTCTGCAGCTGGGCTTGAAAGGGAAGAAAAGGTGGTGAGCTTGGCAGCACTGCTGGGATCCCATGGCTGGAGTCTGGAGGTTGAGTGGGAGCCGATTGCTTTTGGGATGAATGAGTTGAGTTCAGAGGTGTGTGGCATTGTGGACATTTCCAGTTGTGTTGTGGGCAGGGGGACAGGAGTATTGCTGGTGCGTGCAGTGGGGAAGTGCGGAGCTCCTGGCTGTGAGTGAAGAGGCTTGAGAATGTGGTCAGTGAAATACTGCCTTCTGTAAACCTAAGATGATGTATAAATACTACATTTGTGGCAAAGAAAACCACTGTGGTAGGCAGATGATGCTGAAGGAGACACATCTCCTTAATACACCCATCCTGTAGTGTGGAATCTGGCTTCCCATAACAGCAGCTCCAAGCTCTCTGCTGGTCTCCTGCTGTGGCTCATCTCTGCAGAAAACCTCTTGAGCAGGTTCTTGCCTTAGAAGAGCATTTTTCTGCCCAAGTGAGTGTTCAGCAACCAGAGAAGGGTGGAAAGAAAGAGAAGTGCTGAAATGGTGTCAGCCTCAAGCAAAGCCCTGTGGTGTGGGCAGACAGCCACTCATCCGAAGGTTTTAAAGTCATATTTTCTCAAAAGCCACTCCAGCACGTGAGCAGCAATCAGAACTGCAGCTAGAAGTGTGCATCCAAGTTTTCAGACGTTGGGGTGTGGCATTTAGAAGTATGGTTGGCACTTTCTAAATGAAAAGCCTCAGGAGGTGTTTGACCATGAAATCTTGTTACAGAGATGAGCTAAGTGGGTGAGGTCTCGTGCCTGCTTTTTTGAAATAGTCTTAAAATTCACAAATTGCACCTCATGGTCCAGGGCAGATTTCAGTGCTGTGACTAACTGTAAACAGGGCTTTCGCTTTTTGTAATTGAAAACAAAAAAATCCATCTACTTCTGCTTCTTGTGCCTTTTTTGAAGCACAACTCCCTGGGGTACCTGAGCAGAGTTTGCTGAAACCGTTGGTGCTGATGGAAATCAGCTCGAAATGTTCCTCCTGGTTTTGTGCACATTGGCTTTGAGTAACTCTGCAGACTTTTTTCTTGCCACCCTGCACTGAACACTGTGTGGTTTTATCTGGGGAGATGAATCAGAGGCCAGGCAGAATCATCAGCAGCAGCACTTGGTTTCGCAGTGAATTTAATCTTGCTTTCATGAAGCCCAGATGAAGAACTTGCACCTTTTATAGGACTCACAAAAAACTCCCACGTCCTGGAGTGGCAAACCATCTGCCTTTAGGGTGCCTGTGCTCGGGTGTCACACACACAGGGGAGTGATCCCTCCTCGGAGGGCTGTGGGTGCTGTCGCACGTACGCAACGGCCGTGACCGCCCTCATCTTCAAAGCCACCTCGGCTGGCGGAGCCGGCGCGTTACGAAACGCTGTCTGCTGAGTCTCCTGCCCCGGGGAGCAGCCCCAGGGCTGGGAGATCGATAACTTCATTGGCAGGAAATTCGGGGGTAAGTTTCAGAAGGTCTGGCTGAGGCTTTGCCTTGCAAACCTGCTCAGTCCTACCTGAGCGCCTTCAGTCAGGCACTGGGTTCTGCCGGCAAATCTGTGGTTTTGGGAGACCCAGTGTGTTGTCCCAAGAAGTGGCTTCTCCCAGTGGCTGCTGAGCCTGAACACTGAGGAGCATGCAGTGGGCAGTTTCACTGGTCAGAAATCCTGGAGCGTCCACCGACCTGCCCTACAGAAAGTAGGCCAGAAGAATTTCTCTGCATTCGTTTCTACTCAAGAAAGTCTCTCCCTTCAATCTTCAGAATTCAGGGATGGAAAATCCCCCTGCTGTGGGATAAGCTGCCCTGTGTGTGCCTGCCTCAGCATGCTGAAAGCTCCCACCTCGATTCCAACATCACACCAGCTCCTGGCCGCTGAACCTTGTTAGAACTTTGTCTCCTCAACTCCGGAGCCTGCTCAGCTCTGCCCTGCTCCTGCAGCCCATGATTCCATCATTCTAATGAGCTGAACAAGTCCAGCAAGGAGCCCCAGGCTCTGTCTAACGCACCGGCCCTTCTGCAGGTAATCCGTATGATTAATGTATGCTTAGACTGAAAAGCTGTGTTGTCTGATTAAAATGTTGTTGGAAAGGGAACAGCCTCCCCTTCCCAGCTCTGATCTAAGCCAGTCTGTCCAGCCTGGTTAGTCCTTAAAACCTCTCTGTCTCACTTTCTACCGTGAAATAATTGCTCTTCAGGGTTCACGCTTCAGTCAGGGCAGTTTCCAAAGGCATGGGAAGTTCTTAGATAAAAGGGTGCTCTCAGATAAAAGAGTGCTGCAAATGGGCAGAGACCTGCTGGTTATTGGGGTAAAAATGTGCCAGAGGTGCTGCTGTGTGACCCAGGGTGCAGGGCAGAGGGGAGCTCCTGTGGGTCTGCAGTAGCTTCTGAGATTTACACAAGGCAGGGTGGCTCCTCACCAGAGCTCATCTGGGCTTTGTCGTCTGGATGAAGATATGCAAGAGGGTGAGTAAGGGGTGCTCGGCGTGTCCCGCCGGGTCTCTGGGTCGCTGTCTGTGCTGGTGGAAGCTGTCCTGCCCAGCTCTGCCCGGGCACCCTGCTGCTGGCCCCATCTGGATCAGCTATCGTGGCTTCCTGGAGCTGTGCTTTACTCCAGGAACTGCCTCAGTCTCCTTTCGGATCAGGCATTTCCTGGGTGCCAGTGTCAGGCCAGCCTTTTTTTGTAGAGCAGGGTGCACAGAGCTGAGCTGTGCAGAGCTGGGAGCCGCAGCCGCCGTCGACGCCGGTGCAGGTGAAGGGGGGTCAGCTTTGGCTTTGGGTTCGCGGCGCCCTGGCAGCGGAGCAGGGATGGGGATGGTGGCATGGGGATGGTGGCACGGGGGTCACCAAAAGCCTCCTGGGCAAGGCGATAATCCTGACAGGCTGGGGAAAATCTGTGCTTTGTGTCGGGCTCCCCAGCACCCTCCTGCCTCTGTGCCCCTTGCTCTGGCTCTGCTGATGTCGCAGTTTGCAGGGGATGACTTTTCCCTTGAGGAAAGCACAGGGACAAGGGCTGGATTTGGGCAAGGCACGACTTTAGGCGGAGGAAAGGGGTGGGAAGATCGGGTGTTTTCTGCTCTGGTGTCACAGCAGAGAGTGGCTGCAGACCTGGGGTTGTGGTGGCACAGGGAATGTGGGGTCTGTGTGAATCTGCTGCAGGGGGAGCATGCCCTGATGCATTCTGCTGAGCCCAGGACCTGAGGAGGGAGAGGAAGGAGAGGCTGAAGCTCACCCTGTTTCCAGGAAGTTGAGTCATCCTGCCTGTCCTTTCTGGCCTCCCCCATGCTCAGGAGCAGTGTCTACTGCATCCCGTAGCCTGGCGTGGTGTCCTGGTGTCCCCAGAAAGCATTCTGTCATTTTTAGTGTGTCTCCAGATGGTTTTCAGGCCCCTGGGCATCTCCTTTTCACCATTTCAGTGGCAACTTGTGGGCTCAAATCCCACTGGTTTTGCTGGATTGTTGTTTTCAAAAGGAACCAAAATCCAAAGTTCTCCCCAGTGGTGGCAGAGCACCCAGTGTCTGCACTGGGCTGGGCACTGGAGGTGCTGTTATGGTGACCATGGAGAGGGCAATCGCTGGCCAGAAAATGGGACACTCAGTGAAATGTCCCCGTCCAGAGCATCCAGAGAGACCCCCTGCGTGGGGAGCTGTGCTGCAGGGGTCCCTCAAGCCGTGGGGGTCATAGAGCACCATTTCATGCCACGGTGAGCCCAGCAGCTCCCGGCTGAGCCTCAGCTCGTGTTTTGTCTCCCCAGAGCCCGTGGTGTTGGAAGCGGGTCCCCCATGGCTGCAGCCGGCGCTGAGGGGACAGCGGGGACCCGGCTCCTGCCGGCCGGCGCTGCCCTGGCCCTGCTCGGTGGCCTGGTCTACCTGGGCGCCCTGTGCGCCTCCTGTAAACGGTACGTGCTGCCCACGGCTCCTCCCCTTTCCCTCCTGGGGCTGGCATGGGGCTGGGGATCCCTCGGTGGCATTTGGCGGCTGCACGTGGAGACTCCGTGTGTGCCCATCCTGAGCTGGGACCGCTGGGGTCTGCTGCTCTGCTCAGCCCAAACCCCCACCTGCGCCCCAGCGCAGCTCTGCCTGGTTTGATTTTGCATTCCTGTGCGTCGCAGCCCTGCCGGGACACCCCCTACACGCAAAAACCTTGGAGCAGCAGCCCAGAGAGGGCTGAGCTGTGAGCGGGATGGGAAATGCCAGGGGCAATGCCGAGGGTGGTGCCGGTGGTGCCCTGCACAGCTCAGTGGGGTGTAGGATGCAATCGTGATGTCCCCAGCCAGCACAGACGCAGCTCTGGGGCTGGAGAAGGAGCAGGGATGTGGATTTTGGGAATGCCACGCTGGGGACCCGGGGCACCTGCTCCTCACCCCTGGCTTTGCCATCTGCCTTGGGCTCAGCCCCGCTTCTCCCTGCAGGAAGGGCAGGAAGAAGGTCTCTCCGGACGGGGTGAAGCTCGTGGATGAGGTAAAGAGCACATTTGGGGGGCAGGATCGGTGCCGGGGGTGGTCTGGGCTCCCAGCCCGGCCTGAGGGTGTGTGCTCCCCCACGGCAGGCGCTGCTCCGCCAGACGCAGCTGCGGTCACTCAGCAAGTCGGACACGAAGCTGCACGAGCTGTACCGGGTGAAGGTCAGAGACGACGGTGAGTGGCCGTGGAGCTGGGGGAGCCCAAGGGGCTGGTGGCAACTGCCTGAAGTCCCCATGCTGCCCAGGGAGTACATCGCGTCATGTCGTGGCACTGGGGTTGGTGCCTGTTGCGTCCCCTCATTTCCTCTCCTCTCCCGCAGTCCAGCGTCCGGCCAGCCTGGATCTCGCCGGTCCCGCGGCCCCTGGAGGCGAATCCCTGCACAGCTCCGGCCTCCTGCACCGTGAACTGCCCCAGATCCCCGTCCCTGAGCCCCCGGCCGCCTCCCCAGCCTCCGACCAGACCTACTCCAACCTGCTCTTCACCCCGCTGCGGAAACCAGCGCCAGACACCGTCTATGAGTGCCTGGCAGTGGGGGGCGAGGACGCCCCGGTGCCCCCCACAGCCACTGGCGCTCAGGTGTCCCCTCCACGGGCTGTGCTTGGGGCAGCCGATTATGCCTGTGTCCATAAGGTGAAGAAGACGGTGTCGGTGGAGGTGCAGGATGGGGCTGTGGCAGGACCCCCTGGAGCACAGCACTGCTGGGAGGGGGCAGGCAATGCCCCCCAGGCCAAGGTACGACTCTGGGGGGCAGCAGGGATGGGGCATATTGGGGGGATCATTTAATTCCCTGTCTCCCTGTAGCGCCCATGTTTGGAGTAGGGTATAAATTAGGATCCACTGCCAGGATCCTCCTGGGGGGCTGTCAGAAGGTGGGGGGGACAAAATCATGAGGATACGCTGCAGTGAGCAGGGACGGCCCCTAAACTCCCACCCAAAAAAGAATTCCTCTTGCAGCTGGAAGAGATGTACTCGACGGTGTGCAAAGCCACCAAGAAGAAATCCCAGGTCCCTGCATCGAGCCAAAGGGCCGCGAAGGAGGCGGGTTCTGGGTGGCTGCCCCCCCGCCAGCAGGAGGGGGCTCCAGCAGCCCCAGGCCCCCCTGACCCCTGTTACGAGTCCATCAATGACAGAGCATGGACTGCTCAGGGCCGTGGTCCCGACCCCGAGTATGAGGCTGTGGACATTAACTGGAAGAAGACGGCGAAACGGGACAAGCCGGGGAAGGCCGGTGTCCCCGAGAACCTGTACGAGAGTGTGGTGGACATTTGGGCAGGGGAGCCCCGGAAAGCCTCTGCCCGGACGGCGGCCAACGGGCTGGAGGTTTACATCACCAACCTATAGTCCCCCGGAGCAGGGGCAGTGCCATAGCGGGGTCCCACCTGGCTGGGCACTGTCGGGTGCCAAGGGACAGGTGCCAGCAGCCCGGTGCCCACCAGAGCAGCTGCATCCCTGCACACCCTCTCTGTATATATTCTGTTACTTTCCTATGAGTGTCCTTGTCCCAACCCAGCCCAGCTGGTGCCAGCAGGTTGATGGTGGGATGTCCCAAGAGGAGCATTTTGAGGGTGCTGGGGGCTGTGTGGGACCCCAGTGAGACAGGGCTGGCGCTGGCACCAAGATGGGAACAGGGTGGGGACCAGTCATGTTTTGGGGTGGGGGGTGACAGGGCTGTGGCCAGCCCCGTGCCTTGGGCTGCAGGGTCAGACCCTCATCAAGGGGTTTCTGCCATGACTGAGGGTCTCTGTCCTCCTCACACTGTCTGGGGGAGACCAAGGTCCCCTCCAGCCCCCAGGAAGCCCTGAGAAGCTTTGCTCCCATCACAGAATGTCCCCTGTTATGGGGAGACGGGGTCAGCCCTGTGCCTTCATGGAATCATAGAATATCCTGAGTTGGAAAGGATCCACAAGGGATCATTGACTCCAACTCCTGACCCTGCACAGGACAACACAGAAATTTCACTGGTGTGGGCTGTGGGCTCTGCTCCATCCTCCATTCCCACCCTTTCAGACCCGTGAATGGTGTCTCCGTGGGCAGCCCTCTCCCAAACACCATTAAAAGGCTGAGAGAAGGTTTACATCCATAACTGAGTCTAAATCCCTGGTTTGGGGGGCTGCTAATGCTGCTGGTGGTGCAGCTGGGAGAGCAGCTTTGAGCACAGTGTGACTGTGAGTGCACCCGCCCTGGATGGGTGGTTTGGCACCTCTGAAATGGGGACACACAGCCACCAAGAGCAGCTGAATGGGGTGATCTGTGCCAGAGCAGAGCTTTGCACAGGGCTGGGGTAGAAGCCAGGGCGTGTTTGCCCAGCACTTGCTTCCTGCTCACCTCCCCATCACTCCCGTGGGTCCTGCAGCCTCCATGTACCAAAAAAGATTGGGTGAGCTGGATCCCGACCCTCAGACCTCAGGGCTTAAACTTCCCTCCTCTTCTCCCCGCCCCAAGGGACGCTCTGGTGAGGCAACCACTGTGGCTCTGGTCACATGGCCACCACATGGTCACAGCTGGCCAGCGGCTGCCTGACCTCGTGGCACGATGGCCTGGTGCTCGCTGGAGCCAGGTGGAACCTGCAGCCCCTGTGCCGTGCCGTGCCGTGCCGTGCCAGGCTGTGTGGCAGGAAGCCACACGCCTTCCCTCAGCAGCTTTTCCCCTGCACCGCGGCAGGCGAAGAGATTAAAACCGAAAACGCGGCGCTCAGCAAACGCCGCTCAAGGCGTTAGAGCTGGAGGCACCCCAGGCGTCGTCAGCTCCGTGCTCGACACCAAACCACAGCCGCCCTCGAGAGCTTCTCCCATCCCCCTGCGAGATAAGGGTGCTGATAGAACATGGCTGGTGTCGGTGCTGCCGCGCTCTTCCTGCCGCCAGTGGCACCACAACGACGTGTGGGCTCCCCCCGTGCTGCCCCCGGCCGCACCCTTCCCCTGCTCCCCTTCTCCATCATCCCACCCCACATGGCTGGGTCCCTCCTGCACCACCTGAACCCCCTGGGAGCTGTTTTGGGCTGTGCTGCCGGGCACAGGAGCATCACTTCCGTGTGGGATCAGTGTGGCTTCGCTCCGGTCGCTGCGCTGGCCGTGGGCTGGGATGTGGGTACCACTGTGCCACCTCCCTGGGGAAAGGCAGGCTTGGGGTGGCACCAGGGAAGGGAAAGCTCCTGCTGTGGAGGAGCGGAGGTAGCCGAATTTGGTCTCCAATTTGCCCCAGCAGCAGCAAAAGCCGCGCAGGGCTGCCCGCTTGCCCAAAATCCCTGTGGGACTTGGGAGAGCCGGACTCAAGTAAGAGAACGACTCCCCAGTCCTCAGGGTGTTGGAAACTATCCCTGGAGCCCCGGCTGGAGGCTCGAAATCTGGGTGGTGACCGACGGATCCATCCCAAAACATCACTTAGAGTCTCAGGGTCCGGTCGGGAAGGTCGGGGTCAGAGCGAGGGCAGAGGGTAGGGCTGGGAGTACCCCGCCCCAGCCCCGGGGCCAGACGTGTGCGGGGCTCTCTGTCACGCTGCGAGGGGACGGTGCTGCGAGGGACGGCGCTGAACGGTGCCGTTCCCACAAGAGGGAGCGAGCAGGAGCCCGGCGAGTGCCGCAGGAGGCTGAACGGGGCTGCACACGCCGCACGGTCCTGCTGCACGCTGTAGGATGCAGCGCGGCGCTGCAAGGCGCGTTACACGCGGCACGGCGTGACACCCGCACGGCGCGACACCTGCGCCGTGTCACACACTGCGTGGGGCTGCACGGGGCTCTGTACTGTAAGGAGCCGCACCCCCTATGTCCCTGCACCCCGTACGGCTCCGCAGCCCGCGCAGCTCTGTGGCTGGACGGCAGCACAGGGCTCTCCACCCAAACCAGCCCCGCACCTGAGCAGCTCCGCACCCCGCCCAGCCCCACATCCCTGAAGCTCACACCCGTGTGGCGCCGTTCCCCGGCAGCTCTGCACGCCCAGGGGACAGCCAGGGGACACGGGCAAGTGCGGGCGCGGCCCCGGCTCCCTCTGCAAGACCGCCTGGGCGAGGGGCATCACAGCCCAGTTCACAGCCAACCCCTGGCAAGGGAATCCAGGTACCATGGGGGCACCTCCCAGGGATGGTGATTCTTGGGGGCGTCCTGTGCACGGCCAGGAGCTGGACTAAATGATCCTTGCATGTCCCTTCCAACTCAGGAGGTGCTATGACCGCGATTTTAATTTGGGATGCCATCCTGCCGCGCCCCCCTGCCCGGGCCGGGGGTCGGGCTGGTGGCACCCTGTGCAAGGGCGGGCGGTACTCGTGGAGTTGCACAACACCGAACGGAGCTGCCGGAGCCTCCAACTCCGCGCTTCGGCCGCCGTTAACCATTAAACCAGAGCGGGGGGGCCGCGGAGCCTCCCCCGGGCCCCACAGGCTCCTCCAGGGCTGCGCTAACGGGGGCTGCGGGATCAGACCCCCCAGGGACGGGACAGGATGGGGAATAAAGGCTGCTCCGGCTGTGCTCCTCCTCCCGCGCTCCCCGGGCAGGTCTGGGGCCTCGCGGCTGTCCCGGTTCCCGGGGGACACTGCCCTTCACCCGGCTGGTCCCCAGTTCCAGTGGCGTGCAGGGGGACCCCGCGGGCGCCCGTGCCGGGGTGACACCGGGCCGGGTTCGTGGAGGCTTTCCCGGTTTGCTGCTTTTTGCACTCTTACGAAAGCACCTGGGCATGGCGCAGGGTGGAAGCGGCACCTCCAGGCCCCCCTCCACCACAGCAGGGAACATGGAGGGGCCAAGCACCCCAGGAGCCAGGCTGGGAACATCGCCTCCCCAGGCACGGGATCCCCGGGATGCCGCCCCAGCAACCCCACGGCCCCCGAGCCACGGGAATCAGCCGCGTCAGCCAGCCCAGGGCTGCTGG
>WEIT01008920.1:96002-138504 GCA_013389985.1 Dryoscopus gambensis
TGCCCCCCCCTCGCCCCCCCCAGGGGGGTTTTTACTCTTTGTAATGTCGTTTCTCTCTCTCGTTTTGGGGAGCCCCCGCCGGGGCGATGCCCCGGGAAGTGCCTGCAGGAATGCGCCCATTTGCACTAAGCCAAACTGCACAAAGAGGGGGCTTTTTGTTTTCCTTTACTTTTTTTTTTTTTTTTTTTCTCCTTCGTGTGGTTTTTTTTTTTTAAATAAAATATATGAAAATTGGTATTTTTACCTACTCCCTCCCACAGCACGAGAGCGCGCGGGCCGCGGCACTGCGGCAGCGGGGTGCCTCCAGCCCTGGGCGGGTTTTAAGGGGTTTACTTCACTTTAAACCCCCTTTTTACCCCCAAAAAACCCCTTTTCCCCTCTCAACCCTTTCTCCCCTCTCATCCTGTCATTCTCCAGCCCAGGCAGCAGCTCGGGTTTGGCCAGATCATGCCACCCTGCTCCTCTCCCCATGCAGGGAGGGGACAGGGAGGGGTGGTGGCCCTGCCACCTTCTGCCCTGGGGGAAGGTTCCCTTTGCATTGGGGACCCCCCCATTGCAGGGTCCCCCCTTGCAGGGGTTCGGACACTGCTTTGGCCCTTTGGGTTAGGCTGGCGCTGTGGCCCCACTTCTCCCCTCCGGGGATGTGATGTGTCAGATCCAAAAGAAAAAAAAATAAAATATTTGGATTTTTTTTTTTAACGATTCCTGTCCTTTAGTTAGCATTAAGACAGGCAGGGTGGGCACCCTGGGCCCCTTGGCACCCCCAAACCCACTGCTGTCACCCTCCTCCTGCATCCTGCATTCCCCAGGGATGGCACCAGCCTGTGCATCCTCCTGGGTGTTACTTTAATTTCAGGTAAAGACCGAAAAATAAGGAAATTGCCACCAACAGGCAGCAGGGAGGGAGGGAATGAGCCACAGGTGCCTGTTTGGGACAGGGAAGGGGAAGTGGGAGGGGAGCAGCACCTCCAGCCTGAGGGTGAGCAGGGCTCCCTGCTGGTCCCCACGTTTCCCCATCCTTCCACACAGGGCAAGGAGGAAAATAATAATAATTACATATTTAAAAAAAACAAGAAAAAGCAGACAAAATTGTAGCAGCAATTTCCCAATTTATTGAAACTGATTGATTTTTGCAGGTATGTCTAAGCTAAATCCCATCACAAAGGTTCTGTCCGCGGGGCAGCCCCCGGCAGGCGGGGAACTGGGCAGCAACTAGAAAATAAAATCAGATTTACCTGAACTACATCGACAGAAAATCAGTACAACACAGCATGTTCTCCCAATGACTTCTGGTTACGAAATCTCCTCAACCTCCCCAAAATATTAAACACATCTTCAATACAAACACAGGTTTATAATAATTAATATAAAGTCAGTATAATATAGAATATTCCCAGCAAAAAAAAAAAAAATCAACAATCTTCAAACACCATCCTTTTTTGTGTTTGTTCAGCTTTATTTTTGTAGACAGGTTTAAAGCACGTTGAAAAATAAATATATATGAAAGCATACACACAGCACTCTGACTAGGGGGACTGAAAAAAAAAGGCTGGAAGTCAAAACACGATTCAGGATCTACAAAATCAAAGGAACCATTAATTATGGCTTTTGTAGGAGTCGCGCGTGTCACAGAATGAGCGAAAATTAGATTATCTTTCAGAATATTGCAAAAAATTCCAGTTTTTGCATTGTTTTCATGGAGCTTCTTTCCTTGAGGGTGATGTGCAAAAGGGGGAGCTTTGAGGGGAGGGTGCTCGGGGTCAGTCCCAAGACACACCCACCCACCCCACAGCCACAGCTTTGCTTCGGGGAAGCGGAGCGTTTAAAGGCAGGAGTGGGGAGAGGAAACAAAAGGGGAAGTAATGCTGGAGTGGGTTTCCTTCTGGACAAAAAATACTCGTTTTGTTGTCCAAAAAACTGATTTTTGATTAAAGGGAAAAAAAAAAAAACAACCCAAAAGAAAAGGGAAAGGACAATCACTTTGCAAACCTTCATTAGGTAAGTCCCCTCTGCCTCCCTGCACAGCCGCTCCGCAGCTCTGAGGCTTTGGGGTGACCTTAAAAACCACAAAACTGGGGAGTTCATGATTTTAATACTTTTTTTGGAAATCCCAAATCAACACAAGGACCTCATTTGTCTCCATCCTTTAAAATGTTCTCCAAGTCCATGGATCCCTGGGATATTTTCCAGAGGGCACAGACAGGACGGTGCCCTCTGCCCCGGTCCGCAGCGTGGCCAAAACGCTCTCTACTCGTGGCACTCAGATTTAAAATAAAAATAAGGGTAATCAAGGAATTCAAGGAGGAACATTTACATGTACAAATGCTTTAAAAAAAATGAGTTGCAAGTTCTCGAGATGGAGTATATCCATGTTTTACCTCTAAGGGAGTTATTGTTTCAGAGCTAAGTCTGTATATATATACACACACATATATATATATATTTAGAAAAAATTAAAAAAAGGGAATCTCAGTGAAGTATACAAAGCCCTGAAGGGAAATACAAAGACGAGATGCAGAACAGGCAGAATTAGTGGGGTTTTGTTTAAATCTCCAAGAGCAGAAATTTGCATAGGCAGTAGATCCGAGAGACCCCGGAGAGAAGCTGAAGGAATGCAATCACCTGGAGTGACTGATGAAGTTTATAAAGTTTCAGCATAAAAAACGCGCCCAAATTCCTTTTTTTCAAACCCAAGTCGGAGCATGGAAGGTTAAAGGTGAATCCCTGCATTTCCAACTCTGCACACCTCCATCAGAACAAAGCACTTCAATGGACATCAGGTGTTAGAAGGGTTTTATTTGGTACAAGGTGTGTGTTAGTGGGACAGAAGCACGTGCGAGGTTATAACACGGGAAAAGTTAGTTTTTATGTGGATTTTCCATTTTTCTCTCCTTTTTTTTTGTTTTTGCTTTATTTTTTGCATCCTCAGCTCAAAGAGCCTCAAAGTGGCACAATTAGGAAACACTCCTGAGCACTGCCCGGCCCTCTGCTCACCCTTAAAAATAAGGAAAGAAAAGAATACAGTATTTCCAAGGGAATTGTGAAGAAAGCTCAGCACTCCGTAACTCTGATGACAAAACTGAGTTACCCAAGGGCAGGGAGGAAGAGGAGGGCTTGGCCCACAGCTGGTCCTCCTCAGAAGGTGGATGCACACACCGGCATCAGAGGGAATGGGGCATCGGAATGTCACACAAACCCAGGGGTTTGAACTGTTCGGGTTTTAAAATTCTCTTTAAAATAGATTTTTACATATAAAAAGCAAAGCTACAGATAAAGATTTAAGTACTGTATGTATTTGTCTACACGCAACAGGTGAGGCTACACGTTCAGGACCTCAGGCACCCCCACCCCCTCCATATTTACAGGGTAAATGACAATAAATACAGAGCCCACACTCTAGGGGAGCCAAAATTCGGGTAAGGGAACAGCCTCCTCACTCTGGGACCTCCCTAAACCACTGGAAAAGAGTACATAAAGGTCCAATTGTGACGTACTGGGTGTGTTTTTACAGCTTTTTAAATAGGGGAGAAGGAAAAGAAGCTAAAACGCAAAATGAGATTTTTACAAGTTAAGAAAAACGTTCCTGCATGACCCGCTCTGCTCTTCCCATGTTTAAGGAAGAGGGTTATCCGTGCTCACTGCCTAAAGCAATAAGTCCCACTAACTCCTCCAGTCCAAGGGGCAGCAGCAGCAGTGCTGGTGTGGCCCCACTGAGCCACGCAGAGGATTTCAGGAAAGACCCATGTTCCCACATCACTGAGCACCCCCAGACTGACGGGGTCAGAGCCTGGAGGCTCCCGAAGGAAGCAATGGTGAACCGGGACGGTGGATGTGGAGAGAAGGTGGTGAATGTCTGCAAGGAACTGAGGAGCAGAGAAAGGGAGTGATTAAAATAAACCCACGGTGCAGCTGGAAGGAGGGAACGAAGAGAGACCCAGCTCCGGCCGGGGCCAGGATCGAGGCTCCCACCGCACTCCACGGAATCCCGGCACCGAGTGGCTTAAATCCTTTCAGATTATTTGCTTTGTGGGGGTTTATTGTACAATATACTTTTAATTCCTTTGCTGGGTGGAACCATGCTTTTCCTCATGGACCACCAGGCCTGCAGGAAGGAAAATAGCACCTTGCGTCATTTGGCTTCTGGCAATGGGTTGTCTTTTGTGGCAGGTTTCAAGGTACCACAGTCACAGACATCGTAGAAAATTGCTCGATGGCAAGGAAGGAGTGAGGTCTTCAGCTTTTTTTTTTTTTTTTTAAAATTAAAAAAAGCACCAGAAGCAAAGAGGTGAAGGTAGAACAAGCTGTTTCTCAGGAACAAGACAATTCCAACACACGCTGTTGCTGCTGTTATTTAGGTGTAGCTGGAAGAAGGCAACAGTGGCCGATATGAACAGGGAGAATCCAGCTACCTGGCACAGCCCCACAGAGTCTGAGGAGATGCTGGGAGAGAAACCTGGTTCTTATTTAAAGAAAAAATGGTTTATTTGAAAATTTACACGGAACCAGTGCAGCTAAATCTGAAGGTTTCTGTCGTGAATTAAGCAGGTGTTAAACCTACCCATGATCAGTGAGAATGTTGAGATTGGCAAGGAAGAACAAGGTACCCAGGTAAAATCCTGGCCCCACCGAAGCCCACGGGACAGGAGCAGCAAGATTCCACCCTGCTGGGATCTCCTCACCTCGGCTTCTCGCCTTTCCCAGCTGATCCTGCACTTCACCGCGTGCCTCAGTTCTGCTACAGTTTGCATATATTTGTGAAAAAGGCAGCTGAGCAAAGGGAGAAAAGTGAAGATATTTGTGGAGAAGAATGACAGGTACAGAACTACCTGTGTCCTCTAGAGCAAAACGTGCTTCCAGAAGCACCAACACGCCTTTTGGTGCCTGTGGATGACCAAGGCTGGAAGACAGGATGTGGGTAAGATGCCAGTAGGTCCAAGAAAAGTCACAATCTGTCTTTGATGGTGATTCTTTTGGAAGCTAAGAATCCAAGAGAAGTATTCGTAAGGCTGTAATCTGACTTGCCTTTTGATCTATTTGGCTCCATAAAAAAGAATTAAAACTCTTTAAATAACTTTGCAAAAGGCCTGTATCATCAGGGGAAGCCCTCCAACACATCCATCCACCTGCTTGCACAACCTTAGCTTGGAATTCCACTGCTGCTGGGATTTTAGCACAGACGAGGTGTTAAAAAAAACCCCAACCAACCAACAAACCTGCTTTGGACACAAAGACCTCCCCGGTGCTTGGTTCGGAGTGGGAAGGGGAGGAGGATTCATGCTTCACCAGCCTCCTCACACCTGCAGAGACTCCACCTCCCTCTGGCTGGCTTGGCCGGAGGGGTGGCCATGGGCAGGGGGTCACGGGGGGAAAAGGGAAAGGGAAAAAGGGGAAGGCGAAGTCAGTCGTGCCGCCGGAAGCGACACTGCTAAGACAGAGTCTGAGTGGATCAGAGAAGGACTTGTTTAGAAAACACAAGAGTTATTTTGCACACATGGACGACAACAAGGCTACTTAGTTTTTCCAACATACTCCTTCCTCCCCACCCTCCCTCCCCCTACAAACAACAGAGCGAAACAAAAAAAAACCCAAACAAAAAAGTAATCCCTAAGAAATCCAGGTAAAATCCTTGTCGTTCTCCCCAGAGTTGTCCTGCTCCTGCGGGGAGTCGACATCTTTGTCATCATCTAAAATCACATCATCCTGTGACATCCCCACGTCATCCTTCCACTTGATGTCGTCGTCATCTCCCATCTCCTCGTCTCCTTCCACTTTGATGTCATCCGGGTCTTCCATGTACTGCCCTTCCCCGGGGTAACACTCGTCTGGGGACCCTTCTCCCCCGTTGTGGTCCAGGTGCCCGGCGATGCCGCGGCCGGAGCAGTCGGCACAGACGCCGTGGCGGCGGGAGCCGTGCTTGATCCCCACGCTGGCCGCCGACATGAACACCCGGTTGCAGACCTTGCAGACGTATTTTTTATCTTTGCTGTGGACCTGGAAAAGAAGGAAGATCACAGAGGTGAATGCCAGCGGAGACGGGATGAGGGCTGCTCCCACGTCCTCACAAAGGCAAAACCACAGCTGCAACCTGAGATGACAACTGGCTTCCACCATGAACTCAAACCCACCACGATTAATTCAACCCTGCAATGATGACACTCAATGGAAAATCCTTTGGGACTGCCTGTTCATCATCACACTCATAGTTCTGAAAGGAACTTTTAATACAGTTTTTTTCTTCCTTTTTCTTTCTCTTTTTCTGGGGTGCAGTAGTTGTATCACACCCACCACCAAGAGGAAAATGTTAAAAAGAAAAAAAAAAGCAATCCACAAGCACCAATTCTGTGCAGCCCAGGGAAGAACAACCCCAATCAAACCAGCGTTAATCATGGTGATACAGTGGTCTTCCTCCTGATCCCACTGCTGTCCAGAATCAAAGAACAGGAGCACTAGGAATGCATCCTGTATCTCCCAAAAAATGCATCTGACTGCACTTCTCACCGTATTTCTGACTACTTTGGTTTGACACAAATGTTTCTCTTCCACAGCTCATTCTGCAAGAATCCTGGGCATGTGGAGCTATCACAGAATACGTGGCCAGTACAGGAAGCAAGGAAAATGCTCTGCAGGATACAAGAATACACTTCCAGACTGCGCTATTTCAAACTGTTCAGTGAGCAAAATTACATACTTTGAGAAGCACAAAACACCTGACTAAAGGAGAAATCTGTCCCTGGCCACTTTTGCCCTGCATGGAAAGCAAGGAGCTTGTCAAACCACTCAGCTGCTCCTCTGCCAAAGGAAACCAGAGCAGTGAGAAGTCCCAAACTCCACCACAAGGAGCCTCATCAGGTACTTTCACTTACACATTTATATCTACATGTAAAATACATATTGATTTTATTTATATGTAGAAAAGTTCACTTGGAAGAGACCCATGACAATCTTCTCGTCCAACTGCCTGACTGCTTCAGGGCTGCCCAATACTTACTATAAATATGTCTTTTTCTTTTATATATATTTTTTTTTCTTCATTCTTTTATATATTAACACCACACGGGGACAGCACAGGCACTTGATGCCCTGTGTCTGGCACTGATCCTCAGGAGAGACTTCAGGAAGTGGTGTAGAAGCACACAAGGCTCCAGTGCCAGTGGTTTGGGGTTGTTCTGAGCAGCCCAGCAGCCACCAGAGCCTTGGGTACACAGCACCAGTCCCCAATCCTTTTAAACTCATTTCTTCTTTTCATGCTAACAACAGCCTGTGGGAAAGGTTTTGCTGATTAAAGTCCTTCTTTTTATTTTAAAGCAGCTGCCTGGATGCCTGCTCCCTGCTCCTGCCTCAGCATGGGATCACCAGCTCTCAGCACCTGATTCTCCACAACCCTGCGCTCCGGAATACTCAGCTGAGCTGAAGCTCTTTGGGAAGAGGACAAATTGACCCATCGTAGCCCCTCAGCCCTCACTACTGCAGGACACTGGCTCAGGCTCTGTGTTGCACCAGTCCCAGCCGTGTTCAAAGCCTGTGAGTGCCTCTGATGTGCTCTGGCTGCAGGTTCCCCTGCTCCAAGCCAGTCCCCACGACATTCTTCTACTGCATCAAGCAAAGGCATTAAATTTTATTACTGTCTAAAAAGCAGTTGGACAGGGCTGCTCAGAGTCATCCAGCAGGATCTATAGGTATCACTCACTTTCAACTCGTACAAGAATGATTTTCAGGCATCAAAAGCTGAATAGGAGAACAGAAGGTGGTCAGGGGTGCAGAATAAGGGCTAAAAGAGCCATATAAAAAAGAAATTATAAAACAGGTACTAAACCAATTTGTAATTATCACAGAATGGTTTGGGTTGGAAGGGACCTTAAAGCTGATCTAGTTCTGACCTCCTGCCACGGGCAGGGGCACCTTCCACTAGAGCAGGCTGCATATCTGTTAAAAAACTGATCACCTCTCTCCTCTTTTCCAATGCTGACAGTTCAGTCAGCAGGTTCAAAGTGAGCCATATTCCTGGATGCAACTGAACAGAAATTAATCTTATTCCCTTTCCTGCCAAATTAGTATTAAACACAGAAACAGCATTTGGCCCTCAGTATTGGAGAGTGCCATTAGAAAGATGATATTCTAACTGATTAAATGCCAATATCCCAAGGAAGAGAAGGGGAAATATGCTGACAACATCCTACATTTATGAAAAAAAAACTTTTTAAAGGGAAAGTTCTCAGAAATAAAATGCTGGAGGCAACCAGCTGGCACGACAAGGTGTTCCCTGCTGCAAAACCAGTAACAGATCCTGAAACCCGTGTGCTTGCAGCAGGACTGAGCTCACGCTGGGATCTGCCTCTCCAACTCCAGAGCCCCAAGGAAATAAGGAAGGGACAGGTCAGAGAGCAGGCAGTGCCTGAGCAGATGGCTGGGGACTCATCTGAATGGAGATGGGAGCAGGCAAGGAAGGGAAGGAGATGGTGGGGGTTTGGGCACTGTGGAAATTTTCACACAGGGCTCCAGGATCCCTGTGTGGGATCTGGGACATGGTTGGGGGTGAGCTGGCCCTGCTGCTGGTACTGCTGCTGGAATCATTGCCTAGAAACTACCTGCTCTGCCCCAGTACCACCTCTACACCAACCTTTGAGAATCTCTTTAGGATGGCAAGTGATTTCTACCCTGAAAAGAAATATAATTAAAGTTCGGCTTAAAATTTTCTTTCTGGAGAAGCTGTGAAGAGCCAGACACCAGCACCAGCCCTGCAGTCAGAGCTGAGCAGCCTCCTTAATAAGGTGCAACAGTATTTTTGATAATTAAGCATGGCCCAACCAGAGTAGCTTTGCCTCAAATTCTTGCTGAGCAATGTATTTTAAAGCTTTCTGCACCAAGTCATAGAATTACAGGATTGTTAAGATAGGGAAAGTCCTCTAAGATCAAGTCCAATTGCTCTCCCAGCAACGCCAAGCCCACCACTAAATCATGTCCCCAAAAGCCACATTTACATGTTTGTTAAACCTCTCCAGGGATGGTGACTCCACTATTGCCCTGGGCGGCCTGTGCCAGGCCTGAACAACCTTTTCAGGGAAGAATTTTTTGCTAATATCCAACCTAAACCTTGGAAAGCCTCTAGCTGAGCTTGGAGAGCAGGAGGAGGATGAACAGGCAGCCAGCCACAAGGCCTTGGAAAAGCAGGGAAAAAAGATACAGGAGAAGCCTTCAAATGAGCCCTGGCAAACAAAATCCAGATTTAAATGAGATGAAGCTCCTGTTCTCTTTACCCAGAACAAAAGGCTGAGTCCCCCAGCCCTGCCCTTACCAGGGTGTGGCGCTTCATGTGCTCCCGGCGGGTGAACTTCTTCCCACAGATCTCGCAGGGATAGGGCCTCTCTCCCGTGTGGGATCGCATGTGTCTCTTCAGGATGCACTGGTGCATGGCTGAAAAGCTGCAGTACGGGCACTTGAACTTCTTCCTGATGACTGTGAACTCGTTGACTGTAAGAGAGAGAGCAGAACACACGGATTAATCTCAGGACGTCTCAAAACAGTCTTCCCGTTGACTATTTCACTATTAGATTAGTTCACTGTGAAATCACACTCTCACCCCTTAACCAGCTCCATATTTTTAATCCTTTTACTATATTACTGCCCATATATTATTAAAGCTAAGAAGTTGAGTACCTCCACCAGAGCAGCTTTCGAACAAGGTGACACACGAACATTTAGCAACAGCCTGTTACAGACATTGCTTGCTAAAGGGAAAATGAAGAGGGCTGTCAGCCTGCTAGAGTTCTGATTTATTATAAAGGATGGTCTGAAATATCAAGATCTAAAATGCTAACAGTACTACTTGTGGAAGAGGCAGGGAGCCAGGAACAGAAGTCCATGAAGGTGGCACCCCAACGGTGCCAGTGTTATTTATGGGGTGATGCAAGAACATCATCACACACCCCAGGAGCGTTCTGGTGAAGGGGCAGAGACTGAGGATGACCCAGAGGAAACAGGACAGTTAGAACCCTCATTCTCTACCTTATATAGTGACACAGTGACAGTGCCACGAACAAAACACAGCAGGTGAAAACAGTATTTGCTGCTCCCTGAGGGCACCATCCACCCACTACAAGTGACTGTCCACTCTGGAGATGGCTTTAAACCTCTTGTTTCTCCTTCATGCTATTGCTTCCCATTAGTGTGTTAATTTTCACCCACTTTTCTCCTAATTATTGTTATTTCTTAAAGCAATATATTTACTTAACAAGGAGGGGGAAAAAAGAAAGCAAATTCTGGTTAATCACTGTAACTTTTGTGTCTGTAAATGGCTCCTGGTAAAGGAAACCGTCTACAGAGGAGAGCTGGGGGAATAGGGGAATGCCAGACCTATTCCCTAGCTCCTAACAGACCCAGAACTCGGCAATATTTTTAGATGCTTATTGAAATATTGCAAATATAATACATATAATAAATGCAATATATAATAAAAATGCCCTACTAGGTGTGTGCATAGTCCATGCCCTCAGTATGTCACAGGTAATGCCCTGGAATTACACTATACACTGAAAAATGGACTTTTTAAAGAAAACTGCTAAGCCCACATACTCAGTGTCATTTCATACCCAGTTTGTGGGTTGATTTTTTTTCCCCTTTCCGCTTTTAAAATTTACTTTGTCTTATATATCAATACAGGTGAAATGACATGAAAAGTAATTACATTTGTCACTCACTCGTGTAGAAGTGCAAACCAGCTGGCACTACTAAGAGACACCTTTAAATAAGGTAACACCCTCCTGGGTAATCAGAACAAACATTTCAACACCAGCTCATCTTAGAAAATGTATTTTAAGTAGTTTTCTATTGTTCTAATACACACTAAAAGCATGATTCAAGATCTTAAAAGCTGCTGTGATATGCAGTTTACTTTAGCATTTGTCTTGACTACTCAGAATTAAAACACATTCTCCATACAGATAACTCCGTGGAAGAAAAACTTCCTTTGATTATCAGTTTGCCTTGGATCTAATATTCCATTAGACTGGACCTGTGGTGGTCCAGCCCACACCTGCTTTTTTTTTGGTAGCTTGGTGCTTTTTCAGCCAATTTGTAAAGCTGTCAAGAGAATTTTCTAGCCTACAGGGAAAAAAACCCAAACATCTACTCCCTTGGGCCGTGGCTGCCACACGGACACCAGGGAAAGCCAATGGTAAGGAATATCATATTCACCTGTCAGCAAAGCTCACCCAGTGAGAAATGACTCTGCACTGCTTTGGGAACCTCCTGGAGGAGATGCCTGAGCACAGCCTGATGCCCAGAGCTTTGTGCAAACTCTACTTGTAACAACTTTTTTTTTTTTTTTTAACAACTAGAATATGAAAATTCTTTGTCTTTTATATTACAGGAAAATATATTTTTTCCTTTATTTTCTCCTAGAATTTGACACTCCCTCACCTATACACTCAGAGGCAAGGAGCCCACAGTTTCCTACCCCATGTAGCAACTTTATGATACAAAGCTGTTTATTATAAATACATTTCCAGTCTGATTTTGTAACCACTCGATTATCGGTGACAGGCCACACACACTTCTAACAACCCCGTCACTATGGAGTGTAGACAAGGTGAGCTTGTAGGCTGAGCACGGGGAGTCAAGAGGGGACATGAACCCTCCTTCCCCCAGCCCTGCTCCACACCACACGCACGGCAGAGCCCGGCTCCCAGGACACAGAGCCACTAGGAAACACTGACTGGAGATCCTGGAATCATGAAGAAAGAGTGCTTTAAGGACAGAAAACCACTAAATCCCTTATTCCTACATCGCCGGGTTGTACCTGATCCTGCTGTTCCCTCAGCGCCCCGGTGCCTGCTCCCGTTTCCTGCTCACATCTCCCCCTTCCCTTCAGGGCTGAGCTGCTGCAAAGCTGAAAAGGCAACACCCGACGCTGGGTGCATGACCTGCACCCCCAGCTCCTCCCCAGCCACCTGCTTCCAACACATCCATGGATTTCCAACAGCCTGTTCCTCACTCTGTCCGATTCCAAGATCCCTCGCGCCTGCATTCAGCTTAAATCACCCAAACCCAACATTTTCAGCTTCTCTATTTAAAAATACTCACAGAACACTGTTGGCAGCTATAGTTTTATTGAAAACTAATTTTGCACCAAATAGCCACATATTTAGTTCTGGTATCTACAAAGGGAAATTGTATTTCAGGAATTTCAGGAAATTTCAGGATCCACCTGAAAACCAGCAGCATTGTCAGGAAAATAACTGTATTGCAGAGTTAACATTTTCACAGTCCTGTAAATATATGCACCCACAGTACATCTATTTAATGCACAAATACCAGCTTTGGTATGAGCATCATCCTTTGTCTAAACGACAATATTTTATAGAGCAGCATTTAAGTGCAGCAGCATTAAGGTCCTAAGAAATCATCTTTAACAGGATCATCAAGGTGATAAACAGCAGCACCATGGGTAAAGAACTACTGGACACGGCACCAAGAAATGGAGAAGGAAATAGAAACAGTGCCACAGTAAAAATCTGTGTACTTAATGCCACTAAAATATTTATGGAAATGTGTGTTTTTAAAACCAACACAATAATGCTTGGGAAAAAATCTTTGGTATTGTCAGCTCAAGTAACTTATTTCACTGAGGCTGTTAAAGGAAACAGGCTCCTACATCCCTGAGAGTGAAGGAAAAGCCCGAGTGATGCCTGATAGAGCTGCTCTGGATTAACTCTGTAAACTGGTATCTAGTTAATAATCACTGAAATACTACATTCTTCGGGTTATCAGGAAGAATTCACAGACTTCAGGAGAATTCTTCCTGTCCGCTAAATCCTCGTTATATTTAAGGTTATAAATAGCAAGGTGCAATTTAACTGTCAGACTCACACCTCCCATTCAGCTTCCCGTGCCATTTCCTAACAGTAAAATCCTGCTTCTAACACCTGTTCTACACAAATCCAATAAAGCTCTGCCCCGTTATACCCTTCAGTTCCAACAATTTACAAAACCTAGTCCTGATCCTGAAGGGAAGCACTGGAAATTCCCAGTGCTGAAGTCAGGAAGCACTCTGATCTACAGGCCAAGGAAAATACTGCTGAAACCTCTATTAGAGAGTGTTGACCTGACTATAGTAAAAGAATTCCATGTTGAATTAAATTCTAAAATACAAGAAAAATTAACAAACATGAAACCTCATTAGCTATTATCACGTAATGAAACCTCTTAAAGTTTGCTGAAATTGCTTTTGCTGGCATCTTACTTTCCCAAGTCAGACAAATCCTTCCCTGCTGCTCCCGAATTTCCAGATAAGATTCATTGGGTTACAACTTTGTTTTCTGGCTCAGCTTTCTCCTTTCTCACTTGCTGATTATTTAAGAGCAAAATAAATCATGAGGCAATTACTCTGACATCTGTCACAAGGGAAGCTGACACTGAAAACTACACACACTCCCAGACAGCCGAGATCTCTGGTGGCAAAGATGTCAACGGGAACAAGAGTGGAAGAAACTGACTTGGCAAAAACCATAAAATTTAAACCCAAATGATTAAAGTGTACTACAGTGATTACACAGGAACTTACTCTCAATTCTGACTGCAGCCTGCTCAAATGAAGAGTAAGAACTAAGTCAAGCAGGGAAACTCCAGCTTCCCAGCCCTGGCATGGCATGGAGCTGTCTCCCTGAAGCTCCGACTCCCAGCAGGAACAGGGGGAGCAGAGCTGCACCAGAATTCACCTGCTCCTTCTCCACGAGCCCAAGGGCAGCAGGAACTGATGGGCTCCCTCATTCACCTTTCCACAGGAAAGGGCTGGGGAAGAAGCTCCCCACCAAGTCCACATTGTGCACAACACTAAGTATTGCTCATTTTTTGTCTCCCTGAGATGCAACACTTTTTCTCTCCCTGAGAAAGAACTTCCCTCAAGAACTCCAGAGAACATTTGTAGAAGTTGGGGTTTTTTTCTCCTCAGCTGTCTCTCACACTGAGGAAAGCAACTCCACATGCTGACAAGCTGTGCTGCACACAGAGCAGCTGGGAAGCACTGCTCTTAATTATGCTACTTTCATTTCACAGTTACCATAATCTAGTTTTGTATGTAAATATATAGCAAGAGACGCAGTAATATTTAATCTTTTTAAAAAATAAGTGAATTTCATAGAATGAAATAGGAATTGCAGATTTCTACCCACCAGGAACAGCCATTACTGATTCTGTATGCACACCCCAAGTTACAATTAAAACTATGCAAAGCCTCCTTCCTCTGCTTTAACACCACCACAATCAGCCTGGCTAACTTAATTACAGTATATAAAGCAAATGAGTCACAAAAATGTACAGAATCCCTGAAAACCACAGCCACAGTCCAGGATGATTTTAAAAAAAACCCTGAAAGTACTGAAATATAATATCAGTAAAATATGCAAGCCTTGCAACAACTTTCAAGGCCAAATAATATACCCTATTGCACATATGAACAAGCAGCATGTTTTTCTCCTTTGAAAGACACAGAAAACCAGACTTTACAAACAGCAACTCAGTGCTTCCACAGCTCCTAAGTTCCCAGTGAAAACCCCGGGAATGCCCAAGTGGTCTAATGGACAGAGCACTAGAGCAGAACTCAGAACTGAATTCTACTATTAATGCTATTGGTAGCACTTTCAACAACCTGAGGGATGTTATTTTCCTGGGGAATTGGAGGAAAACATCACCATTTCTTTTATAAAGCACTTTGAGATCTACTGATAAAGCAGTTGAAGGTAGTGTCAGAACACAGATTGAGCACACCAATAAAACAACCAAAGTGCCCGTTTTATGGACCCAAAGAAGTTATCTTTGCACAAAAATCGCACCAAGGCTGCAGTGACACAGCATCTGGAACCAGCACAGCATCAACTGATCAGCTCTGGGGAGTTACTCTATGAAATTACACCTGTGGAACATTTATTTGCAGCACGAGAACCACGGCACAATTTGCTTTTCCTAGTCCAAGGAAGTGTGTCATGTACAACAACAGCAGCTACACATCCTCAGGATCCTCGCTCGCTACTACACTGTCCAAAAGCTCCAGCCCAGCCAGGTGGGCAGGGCCCAGGTAACACATTTTCACGTGGCTACTGAGGTTCTTCTGGGTGCCGAAGCCCTTCCCACAGCAGAGACAGACAAAGGTGCGCTCGCTCGAGTGCACGGACAGAAGGTGCCGGTTTAAGTCTGTCTTGTCGCGAAACAGCTTGGCACAGTTAGGACACTGCATCTTCTTACAGTGGAAGTGGATGGTCTTCTCGTGCCGATCCATGTTGGATTTCAAGGTGAAGCTGGCGGGGCACTTGGAGCACTGGAAGCGGGCGAGCTGGCCGGCAGGAACGCCGTCGGTGAGGCCGGGCTGGGAGCAGTCGAGCACGTTGAACGGGAGGAGCATGGAGAAGGCGTGCTCGTGGATGTGCTCCTTCAGCTCCTCAGCACACTGGAACACCCTCCTGCAGAAGCCACAGGTCAGCCTCTTGGCCAGGGCTGAATCCAGGAAGGTCCCATCAGCAGCGACGTCCGTGTCTTCTGATCTCGGGAAACTCGTATCTGAAACAGAACCATGGATATGCATGTACGGATCAGCCTCTTCTCGTATAAAATAACGACAGTTCCAAAGTGCATTTCTCTCTCTGCTTACCTGAGTCAGAGTTATCAAACTGCCAAAGGGCCAGCAATCCATCATAGGCGGCCTGCAAAGGAAAAGCACAGGGAAGTTAAGGCAGGCATTTACAAGAATCTGTCCTGTAGGCAGAGCTCTGACTCCCATCCCTGTCACTGCCCTCACCCCTTCTCTAAGGGAGGCTCAGTCACTTGACCTGGCAACTCCAAGTCCCTTTGCAAAGCTTTCACTGCCAGAGCAGCGAACTGGGCCCTTATCTCGCCGGAGCTGGTGTTTTGAAGACAGTAATCAACATCCCTGTTTAAGTCCTGGATAAGTACACAGTTTCCATTCTCACTAAGCATCTGTAGCTCCCACTCAGGCTAGTGGGAAATGCTGGACAGAATACTTATTAACTGATACAATAGAACTGGAAAATTCTCCCTTAGCCCTCCACAGGTACTTTCCCTTTCCACACAGAGGAGCCTGTAGAACACAAACACCTTCTGCATAGCTCCCTTTCCGCAATGCCCTCTGGCACTGCTGATCCAAATTCTAAATAAAAGCTGATTTTATATATTTTTTTTTTTTAAATAAATCCTTTGCAATATGCCAGTGTGTGGCAGATGGCAGCCCTGTATGAGGCAGAGGCGTGCTGCAGCCTCGGCAGGTCTGTGCAGACCAGCTCGCTTCGCTCTACAGGGACTGCAAAGGAAAATCTGTGTTTCCACCCATTTGTTTAATAGAATTAAAGTACATTCAAAAATATTAAGAATAAGAAATGCTGCAGAAAGCTATGGATTTTAGGTCAAACTTCTGACTTCTGTAATAGAGAGAATCAGCCCACTTCTGTCCTAATTCAGACAGTTACAAGAAACCCAAATGCAGAACACCAGAAGTGAGCAATGGGTAGCTGAGGCGTCATGCCATTATTATATGCTAGTGTGCAATGTTGTGCAAATGAAGGGATTTACAATAAAAAGGGCATTTATATTTAAAAAAACCCAGAGGTTTTTGAACAGAAGTCCTCTTGAAGTAAGGCAGAAAGACTAAAATTGGGACAGCACCAGTCTTGACCCTCAACCAACTTCTAGTTTTAAAATAACCTGTATTTTTTTTAAAAAAATCACAGATTAAAGTATAAGGTATTAGATATTTCAAAATACTCCTAACTGGGGGGGATTTGATCAAACAGACACCTTTGCATTTCAAATTCTTTGCATTTCTCCCCCCGTTCTTACCTGGGTTGAGGAAGGCACCTCTCCTTTTATCCCGGTTTCTGGTGACATTTCACCAGAAGAGCAGATCCCGGGGGGGCTCTGAGTGGCAAGGTGTGCTGAAGGCAGCGGGGGAGATGGTGCTTCCACTTTGCCATCACTTTCACCCCTTGAACGATTCGAGTTGGTGCCAGGCCCTGGAGAACACAGGAAACGAATCTCACCCACGTGAACGAGCACCAGCTGGTGGCTTTAAAAACGGCCTCGCAAAGGCAGCGCCCCAGCACTTGCAGCTCATCTTCTGTCAGTGGGAGGGAATGCAGCAGGACAGGGATGCCAGGCTTTTGGTCTTTCTGCTTGATGGGTTGTTTTTTTTTGTTTTAAAACCAGCCTCCCCACCCAAATGTCTTTGTGTACTGGAGTGACATCGCAGGGCTCGGTCACTACAGAGTCCGTCGGGAGAAAGAAGCACAGTGCAGCACAAATGTCCAGAGCAATCACATTTCTCTTGGAGAGGCACCATTATGAACACATACGTTTCCATCTTTAAGGAATGTACACATAAACTTTGTTCCACTAACTTTCTTGAAAGTTTATGTCACAGGTTCAGATCTCAATATCTGTCCGTGGTGGTTTATTTAATATCGGACTGTCAGTACTTGATCTCAAAGTGCTTTACAAAAGATGGGGAAAAGGATTCCTGTCACTCTATATTTAGCAAGCGTAGAAGTTCAAATATTTGTACAAAACTGTTCAATTATACCTGACATTAGTCATTACAGTCTAAAAATCTCCCATAATTCAAAAGGAAAATATGCTGTGTCTGGTCCTCACCTACACTGTAGCAACAGCCAAATGCAAAACAATATTCCAGAAACTGCCCTGAGGATCAATGACAAAGCTAAATACAAATAAAGACTGTCACCAATATCAGTGTACATTATAAATTATAATACAAACTTTAGCACATGCCTTTGACTGCATATTGGAATCACATACTGAGCAGGTTGTTCTTTTTGAAACGCAAGGAGGCAAAACCAGAAGCAAATATGGCATAAAATAAACAAATTCATATTTAAATCACTCTATGCTCTAAAGGCTTTTTCATTTCCAGCACAAAAGAGTCTGATGGAAACCTTCAGGGATATAAAAAACATGCTCTTTAATGCAGCTACAAATAACAAGTCACAGTTTACACTGTGTCCGAACACAATGCGCTGTGATCTGGGTGACAACAAAGCACTCGAGTGCAACCACACCAAGGTTCCGCAATGTGAACAATCCCAAACCTTACTTTTTTATCAGCTATCAAAGGAAATTCTGCTCTTGTGCCACAAGCTGGATGTTTGATTTACTTTCCTCCGCTTTGATCGCAGATCGATATCTTTCCCAACTTAGTTAACTCTATTCAGCTGGGATAACAACGCTCCCAGGTTTCCTTCAGGTGCTGCTCATCTGCTGCTGTTGTCGTTTAAAAGTAGGACAACAAAATGCCAGAAATTCAAGATAGGAAAAATTCAGGGAAAAAAGGAATGTGTCAGTATTTCCTGTTAGAAACTGTTGCCAGTAATGCAGCTCTACAGGTCCATAGCAGAATTCCTGCCTAGACAGCCACGCATTCCTTTTTTTTTTTACCCCTGAACAACCCAAACCGATTCAAACTGCCCCAAAGGCATCTCTGGGTTACACTTCTTTGAACTAATGGTATTTTAGCACACAGTAAAGATAAACCAGAGGGGCCTGGCTTGATGAATTCTTTATTAGCACCTTCCCAGAGTTCTACAGGTTCCTAAAAAAACTCTGCAGTTCTTAAAGCAAAAATAGGGCTAATGAACGGGCAATGAAATAGAGCATGGAGAAGCAATAAACTATCATCCAAGGTGTACAAACACACAAAGATGTACAACACAACAAAGATGAATTTTCAAACAATAATCAGTATTTATTTGGTTTCAACAACTGCAAGTAACACAAGAAGAGAGAAACCCACATCAATGACCCACACTTTTTACACAAGAACACAGATTTACGTGCATTCTGACTTTTACTGTGAGAAACCTTTTTCCCTCCTAAACTTGTACTAAAATGAATTTTAACCACAATTATTTTAACTTCTAAATCAGGAATCAAAACCACGTTCCTTCAGTCAGCTCTGCACACAGAAAATGAAGCAGGGGTTTAGCAATATTTGTGTGAATACCGAATTCTCGTGACAGCTGGACAGTAAACTATCGTGGAGAAGAGAAAGGCAAAGTTATCATATCTCATTTAAAACTGCATCCATTCTCCCCATAATCTTTGTTTACCGTGTACAAAAATTCCACACCACACTGAATACCTTTAACTTCTCCCTGGGAAAGTTGACCACTGTGTAAAATGTATTCCTTAACATCCAGTGCAAGGATAAATTATTGGCTCCAATGAACCACTAACTAAAAATAACCTATTAGCTGGTTTGCCCAAAAGAAAAGGGCTCTGTGTACCATGTAATCACTTGGACTGGAAGCTTCGTAGGAATTGCTTCTATAAACAGTTTCAGTTGCAACAGGGTAAACAGGAAAAGCCAAACTTAGCCATATAAAAAAGCCTTCAAATGTGCTATTCTGAAATGTGGAAGTTACCCTTTAAGGGAGTCGGTCCCCCCACAATCTGAAATTTTTCCTTCCTTTTTTAATGAGAAAACAAGAATGTAAACTAACGACCTCATTTTCTAATGAATATTAAAATTCTCATTCTCTTGATTATACTTGGCAAAACCAGCTCAAAACATTCAACTGAAGCCTTTGAGACTTCTGGCCGTGTGATGTAACCGTGCAGAACAATGCTACCAAAGTTCAGGCTCATAAATGAAATAAGACACGTTATTAAACCAAGGAGCTCTGCAGAGCAGCTCTGCTGGAGTGGAAATCACAGAACAACCACCTGCTTTTACAGACAAACCAGGAAAACATGGCAAGACCAGGAAAACTCTCATGATGTCTTATCTGAAAGGCACCCCCAGCAACGACCCAGGCAGGTTCAGTAACCAACAGTTCCCCAGACGACCTCGGTGTTACCCATGAGTAACTCACACATCTTTTTTCTGCAAAACCTGTGCGTTCCAGGGTTCTGACAAGCATATGAACAACGTCAATCTTGATCACACATCATGAACATCAAACTCTCAGAGCCCTTTGGCTGCAGGTTATCTGGCAACTGTGCTACGCAAATGGCAAGATGTTTAAGTTTTCCCTTCCGATTTTAAATGAGTTTGAACTGGTTAACTTCAGAAATTCACCATAGTGATACAACACCCCCCCACACACATTCTGGGCTTCATTTTCCACCAGCAGAATGTCAAGTTCAT
Source organism: Dryoscopus gambensis (assembly GCA_013389985.1). Lineage (NCBI taxonomy): Eukaryota > Metazoa > Chordata > Aves > Passeriformes > Malaconotidae > Dryoscopus > Dryoscopus gambensis. The sequence goes on from WEIT01008920.1 coordinate 116,164, forward strand.
ACCTCATAGGATCATATAATGAATTAGTTAAAAAGAACACGGGCTAAAAGGAAAACCTTGAGGTATCCTCCAGTTTCTAAAACAGGATGAATTATGCGGAACAGCAAGTGAAAACTTTTAATGTGTGCAGTAACTTGGAGAGTAATATTCCCTTTAGAAATGGCTCATCCAAATTTTAAACATGTTTAACATTCTCTTTGCATCTGTCCACCTCCATTAAGTCTTTTTTCCTCCAGAAAAAACCCCAAACCAAACAAAACCTGAATACTGCTCCTTGAGGCAGTTATGTACTGCAGTGCTTTGTAACAGAAGACAATCCAGTGATAGCAGCCAAAATCAAAAAACACTTCACTTCTTTAAAGTCAAGAGAGACTGATCACTTATAATCCCTGAAATTAGTGCATTTCTTTTAAAATCAAGGCAGATGAAAACCGCTAGGTTTGGTTGTCTTGTTAAATTCAGTCTTTTTCATTGTGCTCCTGCCTATTCCCTCCTCCTTTTGTTGTTTTTGGTTTTTGCCTTTTTTTTTTTTTTTAATATAACCCAGGACTTAAAATGACTCAACATCCTCAAATTGTTTTTGAAGAAAAAAGTGAAAAACACCTACAAAGCCAGCACCAACCTAGACTGTGCTTTTACATCTCCACAATCTTCCTACCACTTGCTTCACTGTCATTTTATACACTGAAAATTCTCATCAAACTTGATGTCCTGTTGTATTCAGTAATGACCACTTAAAAGGGAATCGTATATCACAAGATCTTTTTCAAGTGATTAAAATAAACTGATACCTGTGAATCTGAATAAGATGAAAGAAAAATATGTCTCTTAACTCCCAGCTTCTATAAAAACCCTCCTACCAGGCCACAGACACATCCCCGACTGCTGTGAGAGCTACAGACCAAGCAGGAAGTCTTCTTTTTGACTTGGGCATTTCACTTTGCTTCCATAAAGACGAGATAATTAAAGCTCAGCTGAATGAAATCCAAGTAATAGTGAGACGACTGGAAAATAAGGACCTCAAATGCATGCTGGACAGGACCTCCTGAGCCATGCCACCCCTTAGTGAGCCAGCCACCCCCTTTTCTAAATGTGTCAAGCTTTATTTTAAATCCAGCTGGTCTCCTGCCTGCACCATGCCCATCCCCAAATTCTGCTTCTCAGCTGGTTGGGGAATCTCTAATTTTTAACTTGGATTTATGACTGCTTCATACACATTTATCTTTACATCAAGTGGTGCTTCAGTTTTTAAGTAAAACCTAAAATCCTCCAACCAGGAGAAGAATGATAGATAGAGGGCAGACCCGTCATTATCCCAATTTATCAAGACAGAAGATGAAACTCCTGATTTCACCTGTCAGGAGTCACAGATCTGAACCCGCGGTGCATCCATCACCTGCGGTCGCGCATCAATCCAGGCTCCCACCCATCCTGGTGCCAGCTCAGGGCACTCTGCTCCCTGCACCCAAACCCTGCCACTGAACTGAGCCACATCTGTGCTGTTCCACTGCAACTGAGGGATTTTCAGCCCTAGGGCCCAATCTGAACCATCTAAATCTGATTTAACTGGAGAGCCTTTGGAAAGTGAGTTACTGCGAAAGAAACCAGAAGACTGCACCAGCCATTCCCCACAAATATTTAAGCTACAGAATAAGGTACAGAAACTTAAACGTTTTTGGATTTTTTTTAAAAAACAATCCCACTGTTCAGACATGAGAAGTGAAAAGAGACACCAAGCCTGACACCGCATTGTGCAGTTCTTTCCCGTTGTCACACAACTCTCTGGGACCAGCTGGCCACTTGGATGGGGCTTGGAGCAACCTAGGGGAAGGTGTCCCTGCCCATGGAAATGGGTTGGAACAGGATGAAAAAAGTCCCTTCCAACCCAAACCATTCTAGGACTCTATGATTCATTCTCTAATTCTATGACCATTAAAGTTCTCTATCTTTTGCCATTGAAGAAGCTAAAAGAAAATAGAGTAATAGACATCCTAAGTGAACTTTTCATCCTATTTACCTGATCAGTTTTCTCAGCATAGATGAAAATAAGCCTTTTCTTGTGGAAATTAACATGTAGTACTCAGAAAGCTGCTGCTTGCTCTAGTCTAGTTCACAAATGATATATCTTCTCAGAGTATTACTAAAACACAGCATTAAAAATGCCTCTTTCTTTATGCACTAGAGAATCAAGCTGCAATAAAGGAAACACAAAAATATGCTGAAAAATCAGCTCTCCACACCTAATGGTTCACATCAGCTGTCTCCAACAGATCACCGGTAGAAAAACATTCATTTCCAGGTGCAAGTATAACAAAATCAATAGCTGCTCATTACTTACAGATCTAAAATTAAACAGCAAGAAGTAAAGATCATGCAATCTACAACACCCCAATTGTTTCCACAGACGCAGGAGCAACATTCAAGCTGTTCAACATCAATCAAGATTGGATTCAAAACCTTTCCCATAATGACTCAAATACTTTGTATTTTGTTTGTAAGCACCATTGTGCAAAAAAGCAGAACAGAAATTTGAAGACAAGTGCTACAGGCTGAATATTTTTTTTCTATGACTTCAGCACTTAACATAACGGTTGGATCAATATTGGACAAAAGTTTCCAAATTCTATGGAATGTGCGATTAAGCAGGACTTAAACCTGGATATAAAGGTATCAGCAGCAACAAACAAGGCGGTGACCTGTATTTTCTTCTCACTAGAGATTTCCCTTAAAGTGTCAGTAAACAAAAAAAGAAAATAAATGAATAAAAAAAAAATAGAAGAACGCCAACTTACGGGAGAGCGAGTGCGTGCCTTTGGGGAGGTACTCGAAGAGCAGCGAGCTGTCCTCGCCCAGCATGTCGGCTTTCAGCGACAGCAAACTGTTCTTACTCATCAGAGCCGCGCGCAGGTTGGCGACGGTGGCGGCCTGGAGCGCGTCCTCCTTGTCGGGGGTCAGGGGCTGATGGATGTAGCTGGATTCCCCGCCCAGCAGCGCTTCCTCCACGTTGGCGTAGGGGTCCGGCCGCTCCACCCTGCTGTCGGAGCTGCTGGGCTCCGTCCCGGCCACATCAGCACCTGCAGGAGGGAAGATGCTGTCAGAGACACGGGAAAACTCCCGGCACCGGCACCAGGACCATGCACCTGCCTCACTGTGGATCCGGGAAACAGAACCAGGAATGCAGCAACAATTATTTTGGCTTTGCTTTTCACGTGGGAGTGCTGCTTCTCACCCCTCTTTTCCTGCCTCATGGCTGGGGGTTCTGTTTTTCCAGCCCGTTCCCTCCTGCCCCACCAACTGGGCTTCAGTTCAGTACTACACACTATGAAGGCAGGGCCGAGGGAGGGGATGTGTATTTTATCCACAACCTGGACAAAACTATTTATTTATCTTAAACTAAGATTTCAGGATGGTTTGCTAGCACTGAAATTACATTCAAAGGTTTAAGTTCTGTTTTCTCCCTAATTTTACACTCCAGTAGTCCAAATTTTCACTCTTTCGGTTCGTCCCCATGATGAAGGTCTTGAGAAACCCAGTAATAAACAGCCTCTAAAAGTGGGGTGATAAGTATAAATCCCTTGGGGTCACCTACTCTAAAAAGTACACAGTAATCAGGGGTTCCCAGCATATAGCACAGGGTGGGTTTTATACAGAAGTGATACATTTAAAAAAAAAAAAAGATACAGATCAGCCACTTTACAACATGTAACTACAAAGAAACTGTATAAAAATATGACATATTAGTAGAAATATATCAATTACTGAACCCAAACAAAACCAAAAAAGCTATGATATGGTCAATTCCTTCCTGTGAAAACACAGTTTATTTTTGTATTTTTTGGGGGAGGTCTAATTGAAGAGCCTCTTTTGTCTGAACTTTGACTCTCTTACCAGCTTAAATAATTTATGAGTTTTTATGTAAAGGAAAATGACTCTCAGACTCCTCTCTATTCTTGACATGAAACAACAAAAATTACACACAAAAAGGGCTGCTAGCCCAATTTTAAAGTGCATAAAACAAATTGCAATTACCTACTCCACAATCTGCAGCAGCAAACACAGCTGACACTCAAAGCCCAGCTGAGCACCTGGCAAACGGAGCTGAAGCTTCCCAACAAACTTATGCCTTTGTGGCATTCCTCCTATCAATGTAGAGGGGGAAAAAACCCATATCCAAAGAGAAGGCCCAGATAATGAGCTATCAGATGGAAAAAGAAGCTGTTTTGCAGATCCTGAATATTTTATTGCCTCCTAGTTTAAAAGAGGTTTAAATCTACTTAATGCAAGAGGGAACTATTAGAGCTCAAAGCAGTGGTAGAACACGTACCAAATCAATACCTGCTGCTTTAACAAATTCTCCTTGCGCTCTTCAGGGCAAGGAATTCAGGTGGTGTCCACACACAGCACTGCAATAAACTCACTCCTGTACAGAAGCTCGGGAGAAGGGAGGAGGCAGAGTGGGGCACTCCAGCACTCGGCTTCTGCAACTTCAAACCAGGACAAAGCATTAATCTGCAGAGCCTTATTAAAAAATGCTAATGAGGACACTGGTACCGTGCCCACCTCCTGTAACCTGGAAAACAGCTGAAGGAAGATCATTATTTTTATCTCCCTTTTACAGGGGGTGGCTGCCAGAGAAAGACGTGGGGACTCACTCAAGGTGTCCAGCCTGCGGAGCCAGGAGCAGCCAGCAAATTTCCCAGCCCAGGCATATCAGATTCCAGAACATGTTCAGATTGGCTTTGCTAAGCTGCACTGTTCTGCCAGTACATCCCACTGTTAAGTTGTTCCTTTGAAAAACAAACAGCCTCAAAGCAAACAATAAGGAAAAAGCAATCATAGGCAGAGTGCTCCCACACCCCGCAGATGTAGGGAATGCCCGAGGCCGGGGGCTACAAACACAGCAGGAAGTTCATAAATGTGAACTACCAGAGGTGCTCTCTGTTTAAAACAAACCATTTTCCCTCCTCCATCTGTGTTTTGCTTGTATAATTTCATATTATCAGTTTTATTAAGTCTTAGCCAAGCAGAAGAATTCAAATGCTTTGAATTTTTACATATTTTGTCATCCCTCTGTTAGCAGCTCACAGTATATTCACTTTTCAAGATGATAATGAGGGTTTTTTTAAAAACGAGCCAGCATGCCTATATAAAGGAAAATTACAAGACAGTAAAAACCAGCAGCTGTTACAAAAGGTGGTGAAGGAAGCAAATTAAACTTTAGCCCATTAAACTGGTAAGGTAACAGAGAGCTTCATCACATCAAAGCCACTATAATAGCCCTGTTCCACTGCCTGCGTGGGGAATCACAGCACATAACTTGGGCCAGAAAGGGTGTTTGCCCACAAAACTGTGATTCCAAATAACCAGGCAGGCAGGGAATCACCTTGTGCTTTCTGCCCTCCTTTCTCAGAGCCTGTTACAGCTGCTGATTGACAGTTGCCAGAATCGCTGCACATAAACACTAATTGCTAAAACACACGCAGATTAATTGTAACCACAACAAGACATTAAATGTTCCTCAAAAGCCAAGATTAGAGACAGACAGCAAAATAGATGCTTCAGAGCTTCCAGTATTTATAGCTGATGTAATCTAATCAAACACACATTATGGCAAAATAAATATCCACTTAGTCACATGAGTACTAAAATATTCTCAGCACACCAAAACCCAAAAAATGCACCAAGTTCCTCTCCACAGCGCCTCCAAAACCACTTCTCTTTTCTCTCGAATGCAGCTCCTTTTAACAAGATTTAGCCAAAGAATTATATGAATCGAAAGCATCCGTCACTTCCCAGTAATCCAAACTGTTTACTACAGCGCTTCAGCCCCGCGTAAACCAGGCTTTAGTCAATGAGCTTCTATTCTGCAATTATTCACTGCCACGGGGCCCAGAGCTCCATCCCAGCCATCCAGAGCTCGTTTTTCACCCTGCTGGGACAGCCCCTGCGACTGCAGGGCTCCACACGCAGGAAATCCCGAGCTAAACACGGGATTAATGCTGCTCGGAAAACTGAGCTCATTAGTCTCTTTAGCAAATCATTATTTTGTAGTTATTCTATTACACCAGCCTACTTTCCAAAACACAGAAGCTTTAGAAAAGCTTTCTTAAGTTTGTTGACTTGGATGAATATTTTATTGTTAGCTTTTATTGTCAAATAAAGCACAGGGCCTGTTTTTTGACAATTTTGGCAACAGTACGTCCATGCAATTCTGAAAACAACAGTAAAGTTCTTATGTACACATGAAAGCATCACATAGCAGGGATACAAGGACTGTGAGCACCTTCTCACAGAGGTCACCCATCCCAGCTGAGCTCAAAACACATTTCATTCCCAGCCACACAGACCAGCCAGGCTTTAAAAGATCCATGAAGAGGAATAAACCTCACACCAGGACAACAGGAGCAGTACAGCATTCCCAGCACACCCAGGGTGGCTACTGTGTGAGCCCTGGGAGTCCTATAAACCAAGCTCCTGTCACAAACCCAGGAATGGGAAAACCAAGTTGCACTTGTCAAAGAAAATCAAGCACTACAGACATCTGGCAGCCCCTCGGAAAGGGCTATGGCACAAATCAAAGTAATGCAATGTACTAAAAGTATCCAAATGTTAATGTGATAATTTATTTTCAAAGATCTAGGAGGAACCTGACAGTAAAAAGCATTAAACCGAGTCCAACAACGGAGCAAAACACACATGCCATCTCAGAAATAGCAAGGAAAAGCTCCATTTTAAAGACTCCATTTATTACCTTAATTAATTACTTTAATACGCAAACCAATTTTTTTCTTGTATTTCTTCTCCCTGCTTCTGTCATTTTTTCTCATTACAGCTTAAACTCAGCTGTTACCAAAGTACCTCCTCAGCGTCTGCTTCTCTCACACCACTTATTTCTTGTTTGTACTGTGTTTTAACCTTCTCAGTAAACCCCCAGTGGGGTTTCCCAGACTCCCAATGCTATCATTCTCTTTCATAGTTTTTTTTTTTAATTATTTTTTCCCTTTTCATCTTTTATTCCTGCTCTCTTATGTAGACAGTTGAACATCTAGAAATCAGTAGCTGGAGATCTAAACCCTTGAGAAGAGAGAAAGGTGTGAATAAAAGCCATACAAGGTTGCATCTGCTGCTGGAAAACTCAAAGCAGAAACAAGCTTCTGCCTCAAGAACTAAAGGCAACGTTTTGCCAGGTCGCTCTTTCTCAATATTGCTCTTTTCATTACAGTCTCGAGGTAAGAGGAGATCAAGAAATTTGTCACCTTCTCTTCAAAGCTCCGTTGAGCGTGGCAGGAGCACAAAGCAGGGATGTTTCTCCCTTGGTGTTCCAACTCTCTGGGATGCTGGGGCCGTGTGATGGAGGTGACCCCTGGCAGTGCGGGAGGAGCCGGCCACAGGCACGGGAGTCCTTCAAAGGAGGGCAACGGTGCCTCACTTACCATTTACAGAGCTTTGAAACAGTTCCTGTGTGTTTCTCTAGCAACCTGGCAAATTTCAGGAATCTCTGAGGAGCGTTCCCAACCCCTCCTCAGCCCCCCTGGAATGCAGGGGTGTTTCATGAGCCATTCCTCCAGCACACCTTTCTGAACTGGAGGTCTCACCACTCAGCACCTGGAGTAAACCCTCTGCAAGTCCCACAGCCTCCAAAGACTATGGCAATTCAAGTCACCTCCTGCCACAAAAAGCTCCTGACCCTTTCCCGTAGCTCACTCCACCTCCAGGACGCATTTTGGAAGAATTAGGGTGGAAAGGTGAACTGAAGGGAAGACGAGTAGAGGAGTTCAGCAAGGCAAGAACCAGGGAATGTACAGTCTGGCAAGAGGAGCAGCTGGAGTTACATCTGAAGCAGTGTCACCATCAGACAGGGGAGTGAGAAATCATCCTGACCTAGGGCAGCATTACTGCTCTGTCACCTGGAGTCACCTTTATGAGCTGCAGAATAAATTAGGTTGAAAGTGACTTCAGAGCTACTTCTAGAGTGAGATTCCAGTGGCTTGTACAGCCCAGTTGTGAATATCAGCAGGGAAGAGAGCAAAATTTCCCCAGGTCCTTCCTCCACCTTTTGACCACTTTGTGAACAATCTCCTCCTTTCACCCCGTGAGAATCTCCCTTCCTACAACTCGTGTCCATTACCTCTCATCCTTTCTCAACCCACATCTGAGAAGGGTCTGGCCCTGGATAATTCACCCACCCTCCTTTTCTTCTTCAAGGTTTTAAACCAAGCTGTCTCAGCCTCTCCTCACACACATCATCTTGAGGGCCTCAGCTGTGCTTGCTCAAGCTTGTCAAAGTCTTTCTTGGCCTGGAGATCCCCAAACTGGATCCTGCACTCCAAATGCTCTTCCTAAGGCAGGCAGCCAGCCTTCCCTGGCTGTGAGGGCGCGCAGGCTCCTCTTCAGCTCCTTACTCACCAGAAGACATTTTCTGCAAGGCTGCTTTCGCTCTCCTTGGCTGCCAACCCAAACTGCTGCACGGGGTTATCCTGTCCCACACGCAGGACCTCACACTTGTCTTGGTGGAATTCCTGCTGTGCCTGGCACTGCTGCCCTCCAGCCAATCATCCCTCCCAGCCTGCTGCCATCCAACAACTCGCTTGAGGGTTCACGACATCCCACCACACAACTTGTCAATGAACCAAGTCAACGGCACTGGGCGTGGAAGCAGCCTGTGATGGGTGCAGGCGTCACACTTTCTGGGGCAGATGTTTTGCATCTCCTGCATACCGCTGGATAATTTTTAGTGTAATGGAAGATTTAATATTTTTTTTGTTTACAACATGACAAGCAGAAAGGGAAGAGGTCTCAGCATCAGCAACTTCTCCCACCCTAAATTCCTGCACCCTCCCCTGTTACTCCCTCAGTGGTACCAAGACCACACATATAGTTGTGATTGAACTTGAGACAGGAACTAATATGTTAAAAATAAACTGATTTATTAAAAAAGGTTATTTTTAAACACAGATCCATGCCCCTATCTGGTTCTCTACATGGTTGCAAAGAGATTTTCACTGGAACAACTGCAGGAGAGCGTGGGGATGCAATTAAGTACCAAAGGAAAGTGGGAGCCACTTAAACTCAGCTTTTGTTTCAGGTGCACTGCCAAATTGCGACCCAAAAAAACTTAGGTGGAATCAAAGACTTAATTTTCTGAGGTTCTTCTACCTATTTGGGTCAAGTATCTGCCTGACAGTAGATTTTTATCTAGAATTCCAGGGATGATGTTTCTTGCGTAAGTTTAAGAATGCTTGGCTTGATCTCCTTCTGTACAAAAGACAATTAATTTTTAAACTCTCAGGGAAAAAAAAGAAAAAATAGCTTTCATTTCATAGTGTGCTTTTTGATTGGGAATTAAAAAAAAAAAAAAAGAGCACACAGGCTGGCAGAAAAATGACAATCTTTAACCAGCTGCTAAAAATATCCTTCAAGTTTGTATTTCAGTTCCCTCCTCCTTTCTAACAGAAATCTTCCAAAAGTGTTTCACAACTCACTGTTTGTTAAGCAAACCCCAGCGTTCTCACCCACTGCAATATTTACATGGGGAAGTGATGCCATGAGCTATATGGGGTTTGATTTGCACTATTTTACAACCATAACAGCAGACATGTGGATACAATAAATGTGCACAGCATTCAGAATCAGCTCCAATTTCCTAGAGCAGGAAACAATCAAGCAAACACAGATATTTAACCACAACACATATGATCATTAAAAACTGCCTTTATGTTAAAGGCTGTAAGACCTTAAGTGAATCCTTACGGAATCAAAAACTTGGTCTCCTTCAGGCTGTGCTTTCCCACCCCTCTGCTTTGAGGTTTGAGTCCCACTACAGCTTCTCCACCATGACTCAAAGCAGGGTGATCTGGGACTGTCAGGATTTGAGTTCTGAAAACACAATCCGGCAGGAAAGTGCCAATTTCCAATGCTGCTCCTGTTTCTGGAGGGCTCAGGAGGAGCCCACGCCAACTGAGCCTTCAGTATAATTTTCCAGCCTACAGCCATAGGATGTTTGCTGTGTTTTACCAAAACATTCTCCTCACCAGCTCTAGAACATATTGCTAAAATAAACCAGGCTTGTTCTACACAAATATAATCTTGCAGCATATTCCAAAAGCACAAGTATATCCCCATCTTTGTCTTCCTCAAAACAGTAATCAGTGCACAAATAACTGGAAAATTCCCTCTGCTCTTCCAGGTACCTGGAAAAAAATAATCAATTTTCATCTCTTTCCCGTAATATCTGTTTTTCTACCACTGAATCAAGTTCTGCAGACACTTTTGTGTGGTCAGCAAAAGGAGCTCCTGGCCCAAACCCTGCTGCTTGTTGCTGCTCCCCCACCTCCTGTTAGTGACCTCAACTCAACTGTTCCTTGGACTACAGAGCAAACCTGACCAACTGCTGATCTTCCTCAAAAAAAAAAAAAAAAAGATAAAACAGAACAAATCCAAAAAAGAGAGAAATGGTTAAACTGGGTGAGTTAATTGTTTTCGAAACTATTCTAAAATGGGATAATAAAGTACCTTTGCAGGAGCAGGAATGACTGGGCAGTGCAGAAATACCTGAAGCCACTCTTGTTCCTCCAAAATATGCAGAGATTTGTTCAGTAACTTGAGACTATCACTTTAAAAGTACTGTAAGCTTAACCTCTTTTTCCAAGTCTCCTACTTCAGGCAGTAAAAGGAGTGACACTATTCCCTGCTGCTCCTCGGGACAGAGGCAGATGCAAACACGAAGGGACAGAAATAAAACATTCAAGTACCACATTAAATATGAATACTAGCACTCGTGATATGACAGAATGCTGAGTTATAAACTCTTAAAAATCCCCAGAACAAATGTTTACCTTTTGAAACAAGGGCCTTGGAAAAAAAAAAAAGAATAAAAAAAATAAATCAGAGACCAATACAGAAAAGCTTCGGTTTGATTCCCAGGCACTGCATCTTAAGAATTAATTCCTACTGCATTTAAAAGCAGCACAGCAAACAGGGAAATTAAAGTACTGGCCAGGGCTGATTGCAAAGTAGGAATACAATTTATTTTAAAAAACTAAAAGCTTCTTGATTTCTCATCTGTAATTTCAAAGTAAAGAACCAAAAAGGGGTAAAAAGTTTTGGAAATGTTGAGATCTCTGTAAAGAAGAGCACAAGGAACAAATCAAACAGTGAGAAGGGCACTTAGGAGAGGGGAAATCCTCTGATCTCTGGAGTTAAAGCAGATTAACAGAATCAGAACTGCTACCACAGGGAGGAGGAAGAGGAGGAGGAGAAGGAGGAGGAGGGCTCGGGAGCCTGGGGAAAATGGAATGCAGGGTGGGGAAAGGAAACAGACACTGAGCTTTGAGCTAAAGCTGGTTTAGGGTGGGACCATTTTAAAGCCAGGGTGTAGCCAGGGAGTAAGTGTGTCTGGGTTTAAAGCGATGATTTTAGTTTCCAAACTTGAAAATAACCTGACCTAACCCTTCAATAACAGAAACTCCAAAGTTACTCCTGCAAAGATTGTAACCTGATAACTCCGTTAGCCTGTAGCTGTGGTGATAAGGAGAGCCTGAATTATTCACTGAGCACCCCCTACGAAATTCTCCATATGGACACAGAGATCAGTGGTGTTTGGGGTGGGTTTTTTTCTCCTTTGGTTTTGAATTTTGAGGCAACTCTCAGCCACCTCCACGCAGTGCACTGGTGCTTCAGGCACACCAAGAGTTCCAGAGAGGGTCCAGAAACCTGGGCAGCTCCTAAGCCCAAGGAATGCAGGCTAAGCCGATTTCGGGCTAAGAAAGAATTCAGGGGGTGGCATAAGAGCACAGAGCTGTAACCCCTCCATGTCTGGCTGCATCACTGGCCACCAGGGCTTATGGTATCAAAATATCTCCCCAGCAAAACCCCCTCAATTGTAGCAAAGGAGGTTTTAACACCTTGCACCATAACTGCATCGTCATGGCTGTAAAAGAAGGTGGAAATATGCAGTAATGAACCTAATTTTCCAAGTGGAGGCAATTTGTAGTTTACTATTACCTACCCTCAAAAAATACTCCAACACCTTTCCAAGAAGCTGTTTTGATCCAAAATATCTACCCTGCTTAAAAAGTGATCTTTCCAAAATGAGGCATAAAAGCGGTCTAAGTAACAAACTAACAGCAGGAAATTACTAAACTTTGAGCCTGTGCTGGTTTTTAGGACATCAGACATTCATCTGACAGCTGACATTTTAGCTGGTCCAATGTTCAGTCATGGCTGTAACAAACCGTTAAACACCTGAAGTTTTCCCACTGCAACCAGGACTCAGACCATGGCAGGCAGACTGGAGACTCCCTCTCTTCAAAGCAAAATCCATTTAAGGGAAATGTAACTGACTGTATTTTGTCCCAGTGGCTTTTCTGGCTGGATTATTTCAACACTACACGCTTCCAAAACTTCTCTTAGCACCTCCTTCAGTACATTAATTTTTGTCTTGTAGAAGAGAGAAAAAATCTTTAGGAGTTCCTTAAACACCTGAATCCTGAGTATCAACACCACACTCATCTTTCCCTCCTTTTCTCATTTTGCAAGATCTGGATTCCTCTAGTTGGACTAATATGCTTGCCAAATACAACAACGGAAACAGGGGAATTTTCAGGGGAATTACTTATTTAATAAGAACTTGAAAACATGAATCAAGGGAAGATTTTAAGATTTGCATTGACAATGGGACAGAGTTACAGGAAGCCCAGTAGCTTGCTGAGAAAAAACAACTTTTTTTTCAGGAATAAAATTATCCTGTAATAAGGCAATCCACAAATTCACCTGCCGGCACTCAGGTCCAGAGACCTCACCTGCAGAAAATCAGTTGACTTCATCTAGAATGAGCTCTTCCTTGCCTGCCTCTGAAGCCTTTTGCAATGTAAGCTCACCATGTGATCCAACTGTTCAGCATCTGTGCTCCCCAACAGCTCCTGTAATCATAATTTGCTCTCTGGAAACCAAGACAGAAAAAGGGATGGGAAAAGGCTGACGACACCAGCTGTCTCCAGGCTTCCCAGGGAGCCAGCAGCTCCCTGCAGCAGCCACTGCAATCATGTGTGTGTCACTGGAAAACGAGCAACTTGAACGTCTCCTCACCGGGAGGGAGGAAACTTGTGCATAATTAAAGATTTTGATGGGGATAGCCTTAAAGGAACTGTGAGCTCTGCAAAGTCAGAAGGATACAGCAAAGTCCTGCCCGTCCTTCCCGTGGAGGTTACCACTCTGGGCTTACTCAAGTCCTGAAGCTCTTCTTAACAGAACACAGCAATTTCACTACATGTAACCAAAAGAAAGAAAAGAGTTCCCAAACTGTAGTGCCTTTAAAAAGGGCTGCTCTGTTTTTAAAATAATTAGCTTCATTTCACAGTCAATTGGCACACAGAAATTCCCTTGCAGCTTTTGGGTGCAAACACTCAGAAGATGTGTGGGAGTATTTCCTTGGAAATAAATTCCTGAGTCATAACTACCATGCTTGCACTAACACATTAATAAAGCCATCAATAAATCCTTCAAAAGACACCCTTCAAGTGACAAACTTTTCCATTATGTGAAGAGGCAAACCCAGCAACACTTTGCTGGCCTAACAGTGAAGATACCCATCCTCTTTGGCAAGAGCCTTCCAAACACCACCCGATCCTGCCGTCCATGCACTCGGGACTTGTAATCCTGTAAAAATTTTATCCAGCAAGGTTAAAGAAACAGGAACCTAAGGCAAATAAAGATGTTCAAGGCACAAGATTGCTTCTGAATTTCATGGGCATCTTTGATACAAAAAGTAACAAACAGCAATATGTTTCTTCAGAAAACCTATGAAATTCAAGAAAAGGGGGTGAAATAAAAGGCAGATCTGTTCTTTTGGCAAGTCCATGGAGGATATTCTTCTTGGCTCAGTTATGAAGAAAGTTATTATTTATAAAAGCCCATCCTTCAGTTTACTTTGGAGAACTGCTGCTTCAAGTTAATGTGGCTTGGTGAGGAAAACATATATATGCATGTTTCCTACAAGGAATGACAGACTGACATCCTGAACAACCCAAACAGGATGAGAAAGAGAAAACCTAATGTGTTTGACGCTAAACAGACAGTCCAAATTAATAAATAGGAACTAGAATGAAAAGATGGTGCTCATCAAACTTTGTGCTTGACTGACACCACCCTGAGAAACTGAGACCTGAATCACAGTCTCAATCCAGCACCTCAGTTTTTCATTTGCATTCTTTTGCAAATCCTATTTGATCATTCTTTCTTGGATGAAAAAGACAATCTTCATGGCAGACACTAACAATCTCTTGCTATTTCCATTATGCTAGATTACCATTAATAAGATTACTCCAGACACTCCTTTTTATTTTAATCTCCAATGTTGTCAAATTCAAAGACTCTCAACAGCACCCCACCAGCATATGGGAAATCAACTGATTCACAAAGAATTTTCTTACCCTTTCAATTTAAATAAAACCTGTGCCTTTTTTTGAGACGTCATTGATTTGTATTTAAATAGTCTGCTTAAATATTTGGGACACTTTAGTACACCTGCCTGTACTGATAAGAATGTTTTTCCCATGGAAAGCAGCACCACTGCTGAGTGCGAACCAGCTGAGTTGTTTCAAAAGCAAAGTTTCAGTGATTGCAATGTGCTTCTTTGTAATATAACAGGAATTAAGTAGCCCTATATAATAGAGGAGTAGGAAGCATATTTTTCATCTGTGAATATCCTGCCCCAAATAATCACTGAATTTAAAGCGATTGCAATGCAATGGTTACTTGCAAGATTCCCCTTCCAAAATGCTGCTGAAATGCAGTGCTGCTTGCAACCAAGACTAAAAGAGTATCATGCACAATTTCAGGAGGAAGACTGAACTTTGAAGAACTATTCTCCTAAATCAGCTTTTGCATTTCCAGAAGGTCTGTGTTAGCCCAGCAGTATAGAGGCATTTGTGAACAGCACCCCAGTGATCCCAACAGGAGCTTTCAGCCTTAAGCAGCATCTTAAAATAACTGATTAGATCAGAAAAGTGAACGAGCCCCAAAGAACAAAGAGTTCTAGGTAACTTTCTTTCCTCTCAGTTACTTCTGAAAGAACATTCAACACCCATTTCCTCAGTAAGTGAGCAGCTTTCCAGCTTAGCTGTGAACGCAGCTGATAGGGATACTTCTAAATAAACGAGGTAAAAGAGAGCCCTGGACTATGAAGTCTGTTTTAAAAAATGAAACCTGACATGACTAAATCAAAGACAACTTCAAGCTGAAATTTAAACACAACGCAAATACTTGTTACAAGTGTCTGCACTGTGTCATTATCCATTTGCACACAAGAAAATCAATTATTCTTCACACTTAGGAGTCAAGTTTGCAACACCCCTGCTGAATTCTAATAGAAGGAATAACCTAGGGTACCAAAACCCAACTTAAGCACAAGCCTGTAGCTCAGCAGATGAAGAAGTTTGTAGGAAAATATCTCCCATCTGCTGGATATGGGAAATACCCATGCAAGAGTAGAAGATCCTGCTGCTTGCAGAGCCCCAGACAGGGATGTTTTTGGGGTAACAGGGTTGCTTTTACTTCACAGTGAAAGAGCAGCAGCCTCACCAGAGTGCCCATCTGATTTCCCCCAAACCACAGGTTTATCACACGAGAGGCTGCCTGTGGACACGGTGTCCAAGGTTAACCAAAACTGAACACGTATGGATCTCAAATCCTTTGAACTCATACCAAAAACATCCCCACAGACACCACAACTTGACCTATGACACATGCAGGGCTTGGAGAATCAATACTGGCTGTTAAGCAGGCACCCACCCCACAATTTCAGACCCCACAATGCAGAGGAGCCTCCCCTGCCAGCAGGGCAGAAAGGAGAATTTCACCTGCATTCACCTCTCCAGATGGCCAATATGGGGAACCCAGGAGCAGCTCAGTCTCCACACCCCTGCCTTTTTCCTCATGGACATGCTGCTCTCTGCCAGCACAGGCAGCCCCTGAGCCTGCTCATTTTGGACAACAATAAGAGTTGCCATTCATTTTTTCCTTTTCTTTTACCAGCACTGTTGGAATATTGAAATGTCCCCCAGCCACCACCATTCAGCTGCCCTTTTCCCACCATTGGAACCACCTCCTTTATTGGAAACTGCATTTCAGACAAGATTTGGAGCAAATAATTTGATGTGCCTGCTGACGTGCTGTCTCAGCACTGTGCTGAGTCAACCCCCCGAGCCATCTTCCTCTCATCTGCAAACAGCCACTGCAATTTAATTCCTTAACAATCAGGAATTAAATAATCTAAGTTTCATTCATCTTCCAGTAATACAATCTCTTCTATTCTGCACTATTTTCAGTAAAGACACTCAATCTATACTCAGCTTTCCAAGAGGCTCAGAGCTGCAGCTCTGCTTCTGCAGTCACTCCAGCACGTCTGGTTCACTCCAGGTACTTGTCCAAACCCACATCCCTCAGACAGCACAAGTGACTGAGCTGTTTCTATGGGATGCCATGGAAAATGAAAAATAGTTGCATGAGAATGGAGACCAGGCAAGCCATGCTGAGTCTTCACTCAAAACAAGGATAAAATACATGCGTTGTAAAAATGAGATTCTTCATAAATCACTGTTATCTCAAATTATCTCGCATTTTTCTTCTAACTGTCAGTGTTTAGATTTTATCATCAGCTAATTAGAATAATTACATGCAAGTTTGCTGCAGCAGATAACCATAAAACATAATAAATCTCAAGACATTTGCAGTTACTGTTCAGTGAAAACCACATTTAAACTACAGTATATGAGCAACTTCAACCTCCTTTCTCAGCCCATAAAGACTTTTAAGACCTTCAGTACTCTTTGTATTGCTTTTTTCATCCAAATTTGGCAACATAAAAGTCTATGATCTCACACACCCTCCTCCTGGCTGACTTGGATTCTGGTATGCAACAAAATACAGGCTAACTCACAGCACAGACTAAGTTCTTGAAGTCAGCTTGAGAGAGTTTACTAACACAGTTCCTTAAAGTCCTTAGAAAAAAACACCAAACTCCTAGTTCAGAAGCATTCCTGAATCTATTGATTGCCACTGATTAATGAATCAAATGGGACAGTTATCTTGAGACAAAAAAAATAACTACTGAAGATTCAAAGGAAGTCAAGAAAACAATTTTCTCACTGGCTACACACTTTAAACACAGCCACTCGTCTCAGACCACAAGGAGTCACACATCAAAATGCACTTGAAGCCATAGTAGTGCCTCAGAAAAACATGTTGTTCTTGAGAGTTACTAAACACTTACCCTGCCATTACCAGCAACAAGCTGTGGTGGTTTTCTTACCCAAGAGAAAGTGACACCTGAACATCAGGAAATTCTGAAGATGGTATCGGTAAGACTAAATTACACCTGTGTGTGTGGTGTAATTATACCATCAATATACAGTGCAAGGAAAATTCTTCAACCTTGACATCAATGTGCATACCTCCTCAAATAAATTCCTTTAACTTTTCCTCTCATTAATTCCAACAATTAGAGTGGTGGTTTTGGGGTGATTTAGGCTGTTCAAGGCCAAAACAACCACTTTTACAAGACAACCAGCCTCCATCAAGGCTCCTGACTGAACCACATGGTGCTTGGTGCTTCTGAATTGCTGGCAACACAAGTTTTTACATTTTTCTATTTCTGGCAAGCTCCTATTTCAGAGGCTGATAAGATCATCCCATAAACAGATCTAACTAACTCAACGTTTTCAGTTTCATCCCCAAAAACTGGAAGAATGACTTACTTGGGTCTCGACTGCTGTACGGCCATCCTGAGGCAGGTAAAAGGGACAGCACAGGAGAATTTGCCCTGCTGTCATCCTCCACTTGCTGCGTAATATGTCTCACAGTTTCTTTGTTTTTCCTGTTCTTCCTGCGGCCCGTGGGCTGCCAGCCATCCCCCACTCCTTGCTCTGAGAACCCACTCTGTATTGCACTATCCTTGGCAGGATGCAGCTCACCCCCTCCGTAATGGGACGGTGAGACCTGCTCCTCTTTGATACGCAAAGACCCATAGCCCATGTCACTAGCCCAGAGAGACTGGGACGAAATGTCTTCGTGGCTGTCTGGTTTTGGTTCTTGATCCTCTTTCCCATAACTACTCCCTCCCTCGTGGCAGCTGGCAATGGCTGAGTCCCCGGAGGAGTTTGCCGGGCTCGTTCTCCGAGCTAACCAGGGGGATATACTCCTGCCAGCCACCACTGCCGAAATCAGAGCGTCCGTGCTGCTGCTGGAAGGGGCTCCCAGCTCATAATCGACCAGGTCCTCCGAGGCATCAGACTTGATGCTTATGTCCAGAGCTGCTTTGATGAAGTTGTGACAGGCCTGCACGATGTCTGTCATCTGCAGGTAGCTGGCAGCTGACATGACCTCGATGACGTTCCTGCTGGTCAGCGCCAGGTGTGCGGAATACATGAAGTCAATGATTGCCTTAAAGCCCTGGGCGGTGACGATGTCCAGGTGGGTGACTGTGGCCTGGTCAGAGGTTTTCTGGACCTGGCAGTAGAGGGTTTTGAAGTAGCGGCTACTCCCCAGGAGAACGTTTTTGTGAGCCTTGAAGATCTTGCCCTCCACGATGATGCAGACATCGCAGAGGATCCCGTGCTGCCTCTGCTCGTTCAGCTCCCGCAGCAGGTGACGGTAGTGGGAAGCAATCTCCATATCTTCCTTTCGGTTATTCATTTGGAGATCTTTATGTTTCCTCTTCCACAAGTCCTGCAGGGGGAAGGAAATGACAGGATTACAAAATCCAAGACAAGACTGAGACAAACCCCAGGTTGTACCAAAAGAAGCAACACGTTCTTCTGGGAAGAGCGCCACAAATACAGCTACTGCCTGCAATGACTCCACATTCATTACAAAATGCACCTTACTTCGACTAGACTTCAAATAATTTACGTTAAAAAGGACTAGATTTGAAGCCAATCCTCCAGTGGCTCATAACATGCCGGAGAAATGTTTCTTTAGGTTATTACAGACTTGTAAGAAAAACCCATCTGAAGTAACCAGAGAACAAGAACTGTCAGTTTTTACTGTGAATTTGTTGAAGTTTGGTTTTGAAAGAGATGCTGCACTTGAAACCATGCTCAGATGCCCACGGACTACTGAGGGATGCACTGTAACACATTTTCCTAGAGGGAACAAGCATCATGTGTAGCACACAGAAGAGCTGAAATCCTCAAACAGAGCTGATTGAACTCAGCATTTCACTTGTTATACTGCCATGGAGGGGCTATAAATATGGTTTAAAAGTCAGAAGAGCAAGAAGCAAATCCAAGACCACAGATCCCATGGTTTTAAGTCCCCACCCAAAGCAAACTGGCAATAGATCACCACTACGAAATTAATATGATTTGAAGCTTAACTACTTACAAGCAATACTTTGCAACAAACGTGTTATTTCCTTGGCTTTACATCTCCAAGTTTACCCCACAGCCACCCTCAGATACTGAGTAGAGAAACTCTCATGATCAGCAAAAGAAAGGATCCTTATGACCAACATAAAGCTGAGAAAAATTCACAGGGCTTTTGATCATTTTTCATAAAATTTGGCAGTATTATCCAAAATATAAGGCCAGTTAGTGCCAGCAGCAAGTTATCTTGTAAGTTATGCTCCAAATTATCCTCCTCTTACACTCCAAAACAGAAAACAAGGTCCTAAATGATGACAGTAATCAGCAGTGCTAGGATTTTCAGACTGAATTTTTTCCAGTTACTATCTTTGCAATTCCATATTTGCCTTTGATGCCACAGCTTTACAAATTCTTTGGCATTCAATTCTGCCATTTTCTCTAGCTTATACCACCTTTTTTTGAACTTACTATCAAGAGTTATCTACCATGGAACAGTGGTTTAATGGTCCAACAAATTAAGAGCACCAAGCTGAAGGGTATCTGACTCCTTTCTCTCAGAAGCTTAAAATTCGTTCCAGTATAAAAAGTCCCAACTGTAGAATTGATAGGAGGGTCCACACGTCAACATACAGCTGTAAAATTGGAGCCAGTTCCAAATGTTATTATGTGCAGGCACACACATCAGAAGCCTGGATTTAGGCTACTGGTTGTTACTTACAAAAACAAAATCTCTGAGGTCTTACACAGCCTTGAAGCACACATGGTTCAGTGTTAGCACTGGCATTAAGGAGGCTGTTTCCAGCCTGGAGCACCTTTCTAACATCCACTGAGTTCACACACAAATTCAGTCCCATCTGCTCAAACTGGCTTGCAGCACTGGGCAGCACAGCCGTGATTAAGGAAGTTTCCTTGGCACGTGCAAGTGTGTTTCCTGGGCTATGGAACACAGATCCACAAGCACCCTGCCCCCTTCCCCTACCCTGTGCTATTATTATCATCGGCAGGAGCAAAATAGCTGCAGTTTAGTCAAAACAGTTGGCTAGAAAAGCACCTCCCAGCCCACAGAACATCCGTGAGGTGGGACCTTCTCCCAGAGGGCCACCTGATGATTCAAAAGTTCAAGTTATGCAAGACTGCTTGAAGCTCCTCCAGTTCTGCAAGGCTGGAGCTGCCTCTCTGCAGCCTCGGAAATCCTAATTTGCAAGGCCAGCTGGTCCCTGATCATTGAGAAATGTTTGCTTCCCTCGAGAGAGGAAGGACCATCTCCCTGCAACACAAACAGGCTGAACTGTGTTCATCCACTTCAAAGCTGTGCAGCTTTTCTGCAGAACTAAGCACAGAATGCACAGAGAAGCCAATCTTTCTTTTTTTTTCAAATTGAACTGGAAGAGGTCAATACCAGTGTGGCTGCACACACCTATTTACCACAGAAATCTGCCCAGAGACCTCAAACCAAATCCTCACCCAGACACGATCTCTGCCTCAAATAAAATCTATCAATGAAAATCAAACCAAGAATCGGGGTCAGGGAGTACGGGAAAATAAATAAATAAATTTTCAGGTGTTTGGCCTGAAAAGGTTGTGATGGCATGAGCCAGCACAGCATCTCTGTAATCCAGGCTCCGGAGGTGGCTGCCAGCACTTCCCAACATCTCCATGTTGGAAAGAACCACCTCTTAAGGCAGAGTGACAGTTCAGTTTTGTCTTTATTCCAGAAACCACTACTGCATCTACTTTTAGGAGTTGAAGAGTCAGCTTAGTCCCCTTAGGAAATACGAATTGCCACACAGGATAAAGCAAGTTGTCCATCACCACTCGTGTCTCCAACAGCTGCCATACCCACACAATTCAGGGGAAAATGTAAGAAAACCTCAGAGGCCACAATGAGGAAAGGATCAGAATATTTTGGATACAGCATTTCCTTTTACTGTTCCTTCATGGATACTAAAACCCATATTCCAAGACACCAACTCCCTGGAACTGTGGGGAGGAGGAGCAGGAAATCTCCTGCAAGGATAATTTGCTCTTCCTCAATTTCGTACAGACTGACAAATACTGTGATGCTAAGGTCTCTACTTGCCCTTGTGAATTTAAGGCACAAGATTTTTCCTTCTTCAACTGGAAATGTTCTTCAACTGAAAATTACATCAGTTCCTCGAGATTTTATTTCTTTGGTATCTCTTACACATACTCAGTTTAGTTCAGCAGGTCGGGTTCCCCCCCCACTGTTAACAGTCCACTTCAGATACATCTTGTCCTTTTTTAAGCTGCCTGTGGCACAAATACAGAATTTAAAATATGTCTCTTGCTACTTTTGGTTTAGACTGGAGCCATTTGAGGTTCAGGCACTGACAAATCTGGATGGATGGATGGATCACTTGTCCATCTCTTCAGGAAATAGAAGATAAGATCAGAGAAAAGATAGCAGGGAATTCTTACTAAACAAAAAGACACAAAAATCTATGCAAGACTCCTTACTGGCCACTGAGGTGGGCACATTATAGCACTTTCAAGTCAGTAGTGAAGCGGATATCAATAAAATGTAACAGTTTCCAAATCAGGAATTATTACTGTAGATGTCTTGATCTTCCCCTGTCACAAGGTCTGCTCCCTCACACACGTCGCTCCACGTCCAACATCTGTCACAGCATTGTACCTTTTAAATGAGAGGTCTTTGGGGGAGAAAATTAAATACGCCTCAAATTCAGAGGAATTAATTAGTTTTCTGTCTACCCATGTCAAACCAGAACATCCGTTTAATGTCAAGGATCACTAGGGAATTAATGCAAGTTAAATTTAAGGCAATTTGCTAGTAGTTAAAAATTCAGGAAGCTTTAAAACCCTGTGCTCTTGTGTTCCAATTTTACATGCTGTTTTGTGGCTTGTTGATGGCTTGTTTTTCTTTTTTTTTTCCCTTTCCCTGGTAAGGATATTTATTTCCACTTAAAAAATGTTGTGGAAAGATTTCTTCTGAAAAGCT
>WEIT01008920.1:138788-150366 GCA_013389985.1 Dryoscopus gambensis
GGAAAGATTTCTTCTGAAAAGCTGTACCCTTCAAACTTTGTAGAAGGGCAGTGAAGATGGAATAAACTGTGGAGATTTCTTAGAAACAGACCTGGAAGATTAATGATGTATTTTTTGGTTTATCTCAGGTCTTTTTAGTACATGAAGGTCCTCAAAGTTGAGCATCTACTAGAATTCTTTAGGCCACATGGCCACAACACAGCTTTCCAGGAAGCCAACGAACCATGAAAGCTCATCTGAAGATTTTCCACAAAATAAAATTGTGGCAAATCAGGCTTTCTTCGTAAGCCAATTCACAGGCAGTACAGTAATTCAAGTCTATTACTTCTGCAAAAACAACTAAAAAAAGATGTCCCAAAACAAACTATTGCACATAACAGCACAAAGAACACAAAGTAAGCAGATTTAAGAGTCACTTTCATGCAAACTTCTGTCAAGATACGGGCCTGCTTTTATTTTTCATATTAAAAAAACCCAGTCTTGAAGTAAGCATTAATAATTTATATAGTCTTTAACCCCAGCTAGAGTGAACCTGTGGAAGTGGTTTATTTTACAGTGTCAGTACAGTTATTTAAACACGAAAATAGCACCTGAAGGCACAGTAAGAGTCTAAATCACACTTCACCTCCCATTGGAAAGGTTTCAAGAGGAGTAACACTAATATTTATTTATTGGCAAACTTCTCAGCACACACTCCAGGAATGAGTCTCCCAACCAAAATCTTAACATCACTAAAATTAGGGGGCAGAAATTTGTTGCATCTAAACCTCAGTTCATTGCTTAAATTGTGACAAAAAGTCACAGATGAGAAATGAAGTGCACATGAAATCCTCTACAGAGCAGTCCCCTGGGAAGTAGTGGGGACAAAAATAAACTTCCTTCCCTCAGAAAGAAAACAAGGGGAAAAAAAAAAGGCCTGGAGGGGTTTTTTTTGTGGGGGGGTTTGCTGTTGTTAGGATTTTTTTGGTCAGTTGTTTACTTTTTCTTCTCTCAGAATGTAAGGGAACTGAAGATTTAAACTACATGGCACTTCGTCTGTTTCAATTTTCTCAGTGTGTTTCTACACCTAATACCAAGGACCCAAGTTAATGAGCACCAAAATGCTCAGTAGTGCACTTCTCCACCACTCTGCTCCCTAGAGAAAACATGCCAACTGGAATTTAACCAAAAATGTGTTGTTTCCTCCCCCCTCTCCCTTCAGAGAAAAGTAAAAGCAGATTAAGGAAGAACTCCAACTCACTCCAATGCTTTATTATACAAAATCCAACAAACACATCCCACTTCTCTGCTTCCCCTGTGTCCTGTCCATGTTTCCACTCCCAAGACATTCCAACATTTTTTGAATTCCTCTGCAAAGGAGCTCTGTAAGGTGAGATTGGGCTTGAAATGCTTCTTGCACAACAAGACACAGTGTGTATGCGAGTTTCACTTTTATCCAATTAAAGACAACAGAAATGCACAGGATTCCTACTCTCCATCTGCCCTGTGCTGAAAAACATGGAGAACAAAACCCCTTAGGAATTGAAAAGGACAGTAAAGGAGAGAAAAAGAAGACCCGGGATATTCATGGATGGTAACTCCCTGCAAAGAAAAACTGCTCAGGAGCTTTACAAGCACCAATCTCTACAAATGCAGTGTTTTCTCACAAATGTATTTGAGGAATAGCAGCACACAATTCCGAAAGAGTTTTTATTTCTTGATACTAGATAGCACCAAATTATATTCATATGCTCAGCTTTGTCCAAAATAGATATAAGTAACATCTTAGGAAAATGAACAGTTGCCAAAAAAGAAACTCTTTTACCCTATTCTGATTCCCGAAACCAATCATCCGTTGTTTAAGTTGGTCATTTCAACCACAACTCTGAATTCGAGGAGAAAGAGGCAGATGTTTGTAAACAGACCCTTGAGCCAGAGGGGTTACTCAGAGCTCAGGGTTTCATGCAAACAACGTGTACCACTTCTCCCTGATGACCGGGGATGGGAACGTTTAATTGCAGCCCAACAGGGCATGTTCAGCCTCATGGGCTGGGAGTCACAGGAAGAAAATAAAAGTTTCATCATTCAGTTTGAGAAGGATGATAGAAGTACAGAAAGGGCAAGGATTTGGGAGGCAAATGATTTCCAGTAAACTTAAAGAAAAATACTAATACTACTTTTATTACCAAATTTGATAGCCCCACTGAATTGTCAGTGATTGTAGGGCAAAAAGAACCTCAAGTCTCTACATAAATTTGTTACCACTGGTCTGATCAGGATTCACTAAAATTTGTCCAACCTCAAGCCAACGGTGCCCCATCATTGACAGCATTAAAACATCATCTCTGTTTGGAACTCAGTAGCAGATAGAATTCAGAAAGTCCACGAAGTTCAAACAGCAGACTAGAACACTACACACTCCCAGCATTTCACCACACCATTAAAGCTTTGTTTCCACAGTCCAGACATGAACCGCAAGCAAAATCTAACTCCAACGGCACAACTTAAAATAGCAGGGAGTCATCATTAAACATTTCACTCAATACTCCAAAACTTTAAACCAGAGATTTGGCTGCGGCCTTTGACTTGTCAAACCATCTGCCTGAAGTTATGGGGCTAAGCAATGCATGGGAGCTGAACAGCATAAAAGTGCAATCAAAACACAGGATTTCATAGAAAAATCCATTTATTAACCTTCATTAGCTCTGACAGCACATGAAGAATTTCAAGAGAAAAGCAGGACTGAAAATAAGAAGTGTGGAAATTGCTGTCCTCCACATTTTGGGAGGAGGGTAATCAGAATTAGAAATTTAGAAACTGTAAAGTTAAAAATATTAGGAGGAAAAAAGAAAAGACCAGATTTGCAAATTTTGCTATACTGTTCTTAAAAGTAAAAAGTGATTTTTGCTGATTTTGTTAGAGAAAACATGTAAACTGTAATATTGAATAAATAAACAAATAAAATCCAAGACAATTACTTCTTACCAGTAACAAACTGGGTTCCAGGTCTAGTGTTTCTCCTACAACAGCTGAGGACATCAACAGCCCCAGGGCAGCACAGGTAGTGCCCTGTTCCGTGACCTTCCGACAGCACTGGTGTGAACTCTTGTAGGAGAAAGACAGAACTATGACAAAAAACAAAACCAAAAGAAATTATTAGCAATAAACTACAAGATGACTGAACAACAGTGAGATGTTTTGAAGTCCTTTCCCTCCAAGCTCACAGTTGTGACCTCTCTACTTAGGAGTAAATGAATTCCAAAAAAGTCAACTCCAGGCATTATCAATACATTGCAAGTAATTAAAGCCTGGCTACCACTTTGTAATAATATAAGCAAGAGTTACTTCTTAAAGGTATGGGAACAAAAAGTCTAATTTTAGCTACTAAAACTTCAATCAGACCCTTGAACAACAGCGTTTCCTGTTTGGGAGCTTTTCAAAACATTCTCACTTTAATGACTCTTTAAAGAGACTCACCTTATCTGACCTATAAAATACTGAGGTTTAAAAGCTACCAGTACAGCTCTTGAAAGAAATTTGCAGTGGAATACTCAGGAGAACTTCCTCTTGAAATGTTTAGTTGCCAGTTTCTAGTGGCTGACACCATTCTGCATTAAGAGACCCACCAATCCCAATATTTTTAAAGTTTTGTGTAAAATACATATATTTAGGTATAGTAAGACACATTTACAGATAGGCTTCTCAGAGAGAACCTGAGTGTTTATGGTTACAAGGTACAAGGAGTAGGAATAGTTCAACTACACCAAAGCTTTTGCCTGTGAGGACACATCCACTAAAACCATCATCTTGAACACCTATTTCTCTAATACAAAACAGAGTTTATTTTCTTCAGAAGAGGATATACACCACACTGGCAACATTTAACTTACAACTTACACCTCTGAGTCCATTTTACTCAAAGCTCTATATTGTTACCCATGACAAAGTCTTTTTTGATCTCTGCATTTCAAACATCCTCAATACACAGATTAGCTCTCTTAATGAAAATAAGCTATAAATCAATACTGGTGATTTCAAGACTGACCTTCTGTAGTAACAGATTGTGAAAGGAAACATCAGAAGATAAAAATTAAGAAAGCTTTTCCAACACATATTAATGCCATTATAGAAGGTGAAATAAAATATCTAATAAACAAAGGAAGTAATAAGGAAAATCCAAGCATTCTTATGGCAAAGAGCAGAACTGAAAATCTTGAAAACAAATATGACCCAATTGAAGCAAACACCAGTGACTTTGTTCTCAATTTCTATTCTGGACTGCCAAGTCTTGCCTTTCTCTAATTCTGATTGCTTCTCCATAGCAATTGTTTTGGCGAGCTCTTTTTAGTCCTGTTATTTGGATAGTTAAGAAAAAATAAAGTGGTGAAGCGAGGGAGCCAGACCAGCCCAGACACATGGGAAATGACTTTGTTAGTAAAGTGTAACAAAGTGTAACAAAGTGTACGGGTTTCTCCTTAAATTTGGGGCTGTTACTGTTAAAACTCTCACTTACACCTGTCCCAGAGCACAAGAGGAGCCAGAACAGACTGGTAGAAGTGGCAAAGCTGAGCCCTGCGCCTTTTCTTTTTGCCTTCAGCTCTGCACCCGTTTTCCTCTTCTGATCACACAGATGAGAACCAAGTGACCGTGATGGATGGAGGCACCTCTGCCACAAGGAAGGAGCAGAACAGCCAGAGGTATTTCTCCAACTTTGGCAGTTGACTAAGATTTCTAAATAAGCTCTTGTTATCAAGGTTAAGTCAAGTTTTATAAAGAACTGTCAGCCCTCACAACAATGTTATCTCCAGGTCCTCTTTTTCTTTCCCACACCACAAGACAAAAATATCTTTAAATGCTGAGAACTTACCGATACTTGAAAGTGTTTCCTGTTAGCAAAAATAATCCTTGCAATGTTTCACAGCTGGGCAGTGCATGTTTCAGTGAAGAGAGGAGAATGGTCTCTGGTAAGAAGCTCCAGAAGGTTCATCAGATGTCCTGTGTTTGGAAGCGGAAAGAATAGGAGGTATAAGTTAAAATCCAAACTTTAACTCAATACAAAGCCCTTCAGTGTCACATAATTACAAGCAACATTTAAAATAACTGCACATTTACAACACTGGTTGGCATTTCAACAAGAAGCATTCCGATATATTCCTATAATTAATCATGCAGGAAAGATTATTTAACCTTTGTGCTAATGTAAAGAAAGAGTTTAACATACCAGTATTAAGACTGTTAACACAGTCTACACAACTTCTGACTATGCTTCGACACAGGAGTGCTTCGGAAAAGCCACCGTAAAAATCCCGCACTTCATAAAAGGATTTTAAAAAAATTTAACAACATTGTTTCAGTTGACATGTAAGTTTCAGTTAATGTGTCTGTGACCTCTGCCACCCACACACTTTAAATGGGGTTGGAATTAATTTCACTCTTGGTTACAGTGATTCCCCTCCAAACCAAAATATTTGCCTAAGGTTGCAGAAAAAACATGTGTCCATGTTGTACGAAAAGAAGATATTTGAGTTTTATTCCCATCCATCTCGACTGAATCACAGCCTTCAAAAGCCAGCATGACCCTCAGATTTTAACTAGCAAGCAGCATCCACAAAGGTACCAAGGAAAGCACTTTGTTCCTCTTGCAAACATTATAAAACTTTGAAAAAAAAAACCCCAATCACAAAAATGAAGACCCAAATAACTAACAGAAGCTTTATTTTCCATGCCCGTAAAAGCCATGCAGCCTGAAATACAATATTCCAATGGGTAACAAGTTGCTAATACGACAGGATGCACCTTTCCAACAGGGCACAGGTGTGTGCACCCAGTTCCAACTGCTCGCTTGCAGTAATATTTCCACTGCACTTGGATTTCCTCTGCTTTTCCCTTCTTCATTTCCCCATAACTTCCAACTCCATCCATCTGCCTGTCTCTCCATCCTCTCTCCATCACGGTACGGTAACAGTTGCTTAAATCATTGCCCTATTTTTGATCTCTGTTCCCTCTCTCATCTGGTTGCACCAGTAGAAGAACAGATCCAACACTACGCATGTCATGGACCCTGTAGAACACAGCAAGAACTTGGCAGAACTGGTACAGGGTACCCGGCTTGAGAAGTCTGGTGACATCAAAAACATGTAAGAATTTAGCTACAGATGGATCTGCTACTCTAGCAGCAAAGATTAAAAAACAACCTGAAAAAATTCAGATGCCTGTGGCTCATATGACACTTACCTGTCCAAGTGCCACTAGATCTCCTTAAGATCTCCTGCAAGATCTTAAGCTTTTACTTTAAAAAGTCACAAAAGAAATCTAAGCAAAAAACCTCTCCCCTTGTGCATCTATTAGTCAAAAAGCAACATGAAAAGTACCTTTATAAAAAAGAGGATTAGAGAACTGTAAACTTATCACACTGGGAACTGCCCTGAAGAATGGTTTCCCCCAAACTTTCTCATTGGTTTTTGGCTTTTTAATTAGGGGATCTTTGCCAAAGTTCCCAAACTCAATACATAAAAAGGAAGGGAGCCAAAGGAGGAAGAATCATGAGGTGATTTTAAAAACAAGTAAAGCAGGGGTAGAAACCAAGAGAAAGATCACCTAAAAGACAGAAAAGACACCCAAGGAGTCATGAATAATCTGAGAGTAAAAGAATCAACCAGTGCAAAACTAAAGATAACATATGAGGGGCTCTGAGAAAAACCTAATTCTGTTTGTGTACTTCGTGGTACAAGCCCTCCATGCCTCGGGTAAGGATCCTGGTTTACTTTTTAGCACAAATCTTATAATCCAGATTTGATCACCTACTATTAAAAAAAAGAAAAAAAAAAAGGAAAATAAGTGGAGTGAAGCCAAGAAGGACACAGTGGTAACCAGAATGAAGTCAAAAAGCTCACTTTATATTTAGCCACCACCTCATTCTCCAACCTTATAGTAGCAGGACTGTTAGGAACAACTGGGCACTGACTACTTCGTTTATCGGCACTTAAATTAGCTGGGTTTGGGTATTTTAAGCACCTAATGTCCAATACAGACCATTGATTCTTCTGTTTCAGGGCATGATCTGAGCACTAGTCAGGAAGGTATTTCCTCTGATGCTGTATCAGTGCAAAAGGTGCAAACTTTGTTTAACCCTTTCCTCAAAGAGAGTGATCCAAAGCCCTGAACTATCAGCTTCTGCAAAGCTCTTCTCCACAGGGTGAGAAAGATCAGGAAGCAAACACACTGGGATGGAGTAAGCAGTTTGTTCAACATATGACAAGGAAATAATTAGGAAAGATAACGAGGTATTTCAGTATACAGAGGTATAAACACATTTCTTAATATACAAAACCCTGCTCACTTTTCTAAGTAGGGGTCTCGGGCAGGTAAGGTCCTGGTACAACTGACAATCTCATTAACAAGTGTATTTTAGTCCACACACAAGCTCATAGATGTGTTTGTAGATATTTTTTTTTGACACCTTGGTGCCGCTTTCCACTACAGGAGATGCCAACTCAGAGTTACTATAAAGCAAACACAGGGCAACTTCCAACATTCGCAGGGTGTTTTTCTTCCCAAGCGCACACATGAGTCAAGTGAGCAACAGGACAAGATCACCACTGTCTGGGCTGGAATAAAAGCCAGCTACATCCCCAAAAATCAAAAGGTGAGTTTCAGCTCTAACTCAGCATCTACCTGTTACATTTCAGCAAAGCCACCTCTCCCCTCCTGTGCCAGGGACATTCTTACCCCATGCACAACTGAACACTGCCAAGTGGGACCCATTTCCATCTCATTAGAATGGCTGTCAAGGATCTCACCCTGCCTCTGGAGTGCTCGGAAGCTATTCCAAACCAACATCTCAGCAGCAGCCTGATGTTTCTTAAATACACGGCTATGAAAGAAAGTTCAAGCGGCTGTTCAGAAAATAACTGCACCAGGGCTGACTCGGGAAGGGACAGCAAACCCCACCCACGAGCCTCTGGACTCCACCACATCCCCGAGGGAATTCAGCCAGGACTTCACACTGGCTTGCCTTTATGAAGAGTAAGCACTTCTAGCACAATTTTTCATCAATATAACAGAAAATGTTTGGGAGAGCTGAGTAAACCGCCGTTTCGGAGAATGGGAGATGGGTAACAAGAAGTTACACACCAGCACGTTCAATCAGCAGCTGGAGGATGGGAACTGAGGCCCAAAGAGCAGCTTTCCCTCTAAACTGGCCATCCCTGCGCATCCAAATACACCAAGGCAGCACGAACCAGAAAACCACTGAACTGTTCAGGGAAGTCGAGATTCTTCCCTCTTGCGTCTCACGGAAAGAAGCCCCGCACGAAGTGATACAGGCTTTTATTGCTCACCCCGCCTAAAGGACTGAAGATCCAGAGCGACCTGAGAAACCCAACTACCGAGGGGTGTATTTACGGGGGCTGCAAACACAAACATACAAAAAGTCCTCAGGAAGGGAATAAAGTGAAGTTTTGAAGCAACAAATTTTAACACTGGAGCCCTGACTGTTACTGTGCTTGCCTAAACATCATAAAAACTCCCACAGAGATGCTTTAGGGATGGAGTAGGATCGCAGGACTTCCCGCAGACCAAATTCCTGCCTCTGCCTCCCAGCCGTGGTCGCTCCTCGTGCTCTCTCCTAACGTGACCCCTGCTCCCTGCACACAACCTGCGGCACGCTCGCTTTCACTGTTAACACACTTCGAGTTTCAAATACCACACACAGAAAACACAGGTGAGCCCCACGCTTCAAAATATTCGAGCCAAACACAAGCCAGGAGCGAAATATAAAAACAGAATTAATCTCTCTGTGTAAAGTGTCAGAATTTTCCAGGGTAATGCTCACAGCCAGGAATGGACACAGATTGCTGCCTCCTGGGAATTATAATGGACATGTGGGATAACCATTACAACTGCAGGTAGCTCTTCAAAGACTTAAACTGAGCCCTCTCCCTGCCCTTCTGTTTGCCCATTAAACTAAGCACACAGGAGCATGGAAAACCCCTGTGAATGCGTTTTACCAATTTCGGGGGAGTCTGGAAAGCGTTACAGAGTGCTCTGGAGCAGCCAGTAAAACCAGCAACGCAAAGGGAAAAATGTCCTGGGAAAGGTTGAGCTGTTTATGAAATAATTCTGCCCTGAAAGCAGGCAGTGGCAGTTTGGATTGGGTGTCAGCCTGCTCTGCACTGCTGCTGGGAGGACAGGAAACTTTGCTTAGAAACTTCAAAAACACGGATCTTAAAAAAAAAAAAAATCCGCCCAAGTGGACAGCAAAGACAAAAAGAATATGCTCAACCTCACAGCAACACAACACATCAGCAGAGGAAAAGCAGGCAATTAACAGATCTTCCAAACATGAGGCTTTTTCATTTTGACAGAGGGCTGCTGGGGAGGGGGGAGCTGCTAAACTGGTTTTCCTCTAAGCACTTCCAGATATTAAAATTTTAAAAAAATCCTCTTGCGAAGAACATATCCACTGTTGTACAACTGTCCCAGAAAACAAAGACCACGGGGAGAAAGTGGCCCATTTTCTCCAGTCTCCAAGAACCCCGAGTACAGGTCATGTTTTCAAAGGCTGAGTCCTACACACTCCAGAATGGAGCAGCATTTAAAGCACAGGAATAAACACCTAACGTGAGAGTTACTAGAATGCCCCGTTTTTGGGACCAGACTGAAATTGTCTCAATTCCACCCAGGCGAACACACAGTCTATGAAAACAACCGCGAGAGAAGTTTCGCTGTGAGTGAGTTTCCCCCTCCTGGACACGCTGCATCAAAACCAAAAGATTCGTTTTCTTTTTCAGTTACAGTTATCCCCTGAACGCACCAAAGCATGGAATATTTTTCAGCAACGTGCATTTGGGAGCCCTCTGAATCCTGTCCTGTAGCTCTGTCTCTCTTCAGCCCACGGGGCAGCTCCTCTGCCTGCTCCCGGTTGGTTCCCAAAAAACACCTCAAAGCTGTAATTCCTCACCGCATGTTGAAAATATTGTGACTAATAATACACTCCACCCATTTTTTTCCATCACTAAGGATTTCAAAATATAAAACTTGACAAACAGTGAGAGAGTTTAGAAGGGGAAAGTCAAATTTTATTTCCAATTAGAAGAGGCTATAAAAGCATAAAAGTGAGGTATTGATTAAAGTGAAAGAACTATCCAGTCACAGAAAGCTTCTTCTTCAAAAATTATGTTTCTCTCACTCTTCTTGGGTATCACTGCCTTTTCTTATCATCCCCACAGGAAAATAAAAATAAAAAGTGAAAAAATACTCCCTGTCTTTATTGAGAAAACACATTTAATGCATTAGTAGCAGGGCTGGTCTGTGCACACAGAGAATCCACACTCAATAAATACTTGATTGAGTCCACAAATTGAGACCTGCATCTCTATGACAGCGACTAAACGCTAAAAATGATACCAGTGATGCAATTAAAATGCACGCGAGAACTTTGGTACAGGTGTCTACAATGCCACTGTTTGCTAAACACATCTCCTAATTAGCATGGCTTTAAACAATGCTGATAATAATCCCGTCCTGTAAGGCTTGCCAAATGAATCATTGGGATTGCAAAATAAAAAGCATGAGGAATTCATTAAAGAGCTGTTAAACTCTCCTTTGTTTATCTTTCCCCGGTCAGGTGTAAAAATAAATAAATATGGGTTTATGTCTCCAGATTCCATCCAAATGCTCCACTTCACAATAACGCGCCGGGGAAGAACCTCCTCAGGAGGTACCAACCTTTTTTTCCTCTCCGTTTCAAAAGAGAAATCCTCCCACTATTACAGTCCTGAAAATCTGCTCCATTCTCTATTTGTCATCTGGGATTGAGTTATCAGACACTACTTGTATTACTTTGGGAACTGACATGTCTATTTACAGAGACACAAAGGCAATCCAGCAGCACAACCCCTGCCTTTCCCAGCACCTCTCCTTCTCCCCTCCGCCAAATTCTCCCAGCACTTTTTCTGGGGAGGGGGGAGGACACCTCACTAGTTTCCCAGCATGACAGAAAACATTTCCAGTCACTTTTGCACTTGTTACAGCCTTATGAAAAATCACCTATATCCCTCCAAAGGAACAGCATTATTTTTTTCAAGGTTTTTTCTGTTTGTTTGCTTGTTGAGGTTTTTTGTATTTCTTTTTTTTAAAGAGGGTCACTTCCCCCATTTCAGCCTGCAATTAAAATGGAGGCAAGGCCAGGCGATCTATGTCTGGCTTTAGGGGGAGACAATAACCCAAAACAGGCCTGGCTTAAAAAAAAAAAAAAAAAAAAAAAAAAAAAAAAAAAAAAGAGGAGAGGAGAGGGAGAAAGAGAAAGAGAGACAGGCAGAAAGAGAGAAATACAACATGCTTCACCAGTATTATTACCTCATCCCTTTTTCCAAGCAGTTTTGAACCACACTCCTGACAAACTCTTGGTCCAACTTGCACGGATGCTGGTTTTTAGGGGGCGGAAAGGGTTTTAATGCTGGAGCCGGGATTGAGGCTGGCTATCCGCAAGTGGAGCTGCTGTTAAAATGCCCCCTTGTCTCTTCTCCTCTCCCTTGAGCTGGGTGTTGACGCAGCAGAAATTACCAGCTGGAAAATTCCCCTTTTGGAGGTTACGGGG
>WEIT01008920.1:151016-163904 GCA_013389985.1 Dryoscopus gambensis
GACAGCGCGGGGGCTGCGCTGAGGCGGGGGCGGCGGCGGGACCCCGGGACCGCTCCCTGTCCTGCTCCTGGTCCTGGTCCCGGTCCCGGTCCTGGTCCTAACCCCGGTCCTGCTCCTGCTCCGCACCTCTCTGGGCCTCCACGGGTGTCTCCTGTCCCCGGCAGGTGCGCCTGGCCCCGGGAGGGGCGGCTGTGTGCCCTCAGCGGGGCGCGTCCCCTAAGCCCCACCGCGGGCTGGAGGACGGCGGGTACTGGAGCGAGGCAGTGCCGGACCTTGCAGGGAGAAAAAAATAACACTTTGACCCTCTTGTACGCACTGAGGTGTATTTCACACAATCCCCTGAAATGAAATAGTGTAAAATAAGTGCAGTTCGGAGCCCCCTGACCCGTAATGGCCGCAGAGCGAGGCCGGTGGTCGGGGAAGGATGGAGATCACAGCGGATGGAGATCACAGTCAGCTCCGCGATGGAAAACCTCCCGCTGCAACAAAGGGCAGGGCTTTGCCCTTTTGACTGTCGCGCTGAAGGATCTGACAGAAACTGCCCTATATTTCAAAGGACGGAGCTTAACAGGGCCAGATAGGTCTGGAGCGTGGGGGAAGTCGGCGCGATCGCACGATGGCTGCGGTGAGCGGGGGAATCGCTCTCGATGCTGTGCGGTCGCTGGATTGTGAAAGCAGGAGCTGGTCCAGCAGATAAAACGTTTGCAAACTGTTTATCAACATCTGCGTGCTGTGATTGTGCCCGAGACTGGGGAAATAAGTGTCTGACCAACGGGCTTGGCCGTTTGCATAGTTAACTGACTTAGGTGTGTAATCACAGTAATTGCCTGGATAATTGCGTGCCGAAGGTTTAAAAATTTCCTCCGTGGTTTCCTTTCCCTCATCCTATATATTTCCTTCATCTCTGGCTTTCAAGTAGGCAGACCTGCAGTTGCAATCTTAGACTTTTATGCCTACTCTTCACTCAAATCCATTCCTGTAAGGTGCTTTTAATCCCTAGGACGTCCCTTCACAAAAAGTGTGTTTTCCACTTTTTTATCTGTAATTTAAATAAACGGATGTTCCGTCATGTGTTTTCCTCCCCCCGTTTCCTCCCACATACCCTAAATACCTTTAATTTTGAAAAGACTCTGAATAAACCTGATTAATGAAAACAAAATGCCTTTTCACTCCAGCATGTTTTTAATTACCTCTTCATTTTATATTGCAACAGAGTCCAAGCAGCACCTTCCTAGAAAGAGTTCCATTAAAATGCAAATGAAGACTGCAGAAGTTGCTAATGCAACCAAGGACACGATTTCTTAAGAGTTAAGCAACACAGAATCGGCGCTGGGTGGGGGTTCCTTCTGCCACCTGCTCTTTCTGCACACACAGTCCCGTGTAGAACACATTTTCCAGCCTCTCTCACCTGTGGGTGAGGAGCACCAGAGCTGAACAAACAAAATCCCTTTCCCACCCTAAATGCTCACGCTGGTGTTCATGTGAATCTGTCCCCTCCACGCCTGCAGATATTAAATCCTTCTCTGCTTTAAGTCTGTCCTTTTTTTTAGGCTGAAATACGAAGGTTAAAGGGGCTGTTGAAAGTGGAGCTTTATCTTTATGCAATTATGTCTGTTTTGCGTGACATCTGTATCATACCTGGTCGCAAGCTATAACCATTCCTGCCTTTCCTCACTCCTCTGTTTCAGACCAAGCTTCCCCTGCTACCCCAAAGCTCCTCAGGTGCAGGATGTATGTTCCCCTCCTCTCCTCCCGCCCAGGGTTTCTTCCCCAGGGCTTTGTTGGGAGAAAGCATTTCTTCCTGTGGTATTTGTTTGTGTGTCAGGCCGGGCTGACTCCCCCGGAGCAGCAGCAGCTGCTGCCTGGGCACTGCCCTGGGGAACACTCCCAAGAGGGGGAGGGTGGCAGCAGGCCCCGTTTCCCAAAGCTGTTCCACACAAAGGGTTTCAGGAGACTTGAAAAGGTTTAATATTCTTTTGCCAAGCCCCCTCTCCTTTAATTAGAAGTTTGTGTTGTATTTTAGGTAAATACTGCAGTAGCTCAGCGTGCCCTGAGAGGTGCTTTCTCCTCATGAAGAAGGAAAGGATGTGCGTGGAAAAATAAGAGCTGGAGGAAAAATCGGAGTAATTGGGGTAGTTCCTGTGAATTTTGGTGTGCAAAGGAGAGATTAGGAGTGTAGTATCATGTCAGGGGTTACAGACCATGTGTTTCCAGCCTGAGTCCACATCCCTCGCTAGCCGCTACACCACAGGTTCTACCCTGGCAGGGTCTGGTGGTATCACACTACTGATGGGTTTTAGTCACTGGGAAACCAGGTAAAGATCATATTCCCTTAGCACAAGAGTGCTTGGAGTCACCCTGACGTGTTCCTTTTGCTCTACCAAGAGCATGTGAGCACTTGAACCCCCAGCACAGCCACGCTGACACCACGTGCCAGCGCTCCATGGCTGATCATCCTCACTGAGTGGGCAAATTAAGCACCGTGAACTTGCACACGTGCTGTTGAATTTCGCTGCCTTTTTGGTGTCCCTGCACCTCTGTGATTGCTCCCTGCACTGTCTCCAAGACCTCTCCAGTGCAAATAAACCAGGATCTTCCTGCTGTCTCCTGTGCTGGGGTATGATGGGACCAGACCAGGGGACAGCAGCAGAGGAGAGCTGGCTGGGTGCTGCGTTCACACCCTGCCCCATTTGCGAAAACATGGGATTGGTGAGGTTGGAAAAGACCTCCGAGATCATCGAGTCCAAGCGTTAACCCAGAACTACCAAACCCACCTCTAAACTATGTCCCCAAGTGCCACATCTACAAGTTTTTTGAACACTCCTAGGGATGGAGATTCCACCACTTCCCTCAGCAGAAATTCCCAAAATTTGCCAATATGGACAAAGAAATTCCTGATCAGAAATACTAAATCATCAGAAGCCCTGAGCATTCTCATTTCAGCTCCTCTCTCCAGCTCTCCTCTGCTTCATGTTCATTGCAGTTGTAGGAGATTCTACATTTGATAAATTAAAATGATTTCCTGTGTGTCCTTGTCATGTGGGCAGTTTGGGAACACGTTGGCGAAGTCCAAATGGCCTAATTACTGTTTTTTCCTCTACTAAAGTTTTGTAGAAATAGAGGTTCCAAAGCAATCCTGGGCAATCTGCGATCTGTGCTCTCAGTGATCCCCATTTTGTTTCCATGTTCTGTATGAGGTAGACTTGGCTCTCTGTCAAATCCTGCTCTTCCCTAGGTACAGCAGGAAGAAAGCACTTTTGCAGAGCTCTGCTCCTGCCCTTCACAGCATCTCTGGATCCCTGGAAATCCCAGGACCATCAGCTTTGTGAATCGCCTGGAGAGCAGCTGGCGGATGTCGGAGGAAAGGGTTAAAGGACCCACATTCCTGTCCCCACTGCCCTGACCAAAGGTCA
Source organism: Dryoscopus gambensis (assembly GCA_013389985.1). Classification (NCBI taxonomy): domain Eukaryota; kingdom Metazoa; phylum Chordata; class Aves; order Passeriformes; family Malaconotidae; genus Dryoscopus; species Dryoscopus gambensis. The sequence continues at coordinate 154,430 of WEIT01008920.1, forward strand.
GGGGTTCCTTAGGTGAAGGAAAGGAGGGAGGTGGTGCAGCCCTGACCAGGTCATTTGAGGAGTAAACCACATCTGAGGGGAGCTAATGAAGCAGCATTTGTCTCTCTCACAGGCTCATACTCCCGGTCTGTGCTGGGCAAGTCGGAATTCCTTCCCTAGTGGGAGTGAAGATGTCGATTGTATTTTTTCCATGATGTGTATTGAGGCATTTGCTAGGTTGTGGGAGTAAACACTTGGGGGAATTCTCCATGAGCTAGCAAGGGCAAGTCACAAGCCTACTAAATATGGTGAGCGAAGATTACAAAAAAAACCCTGGAGAATAAACCTCCCTCTTTCCACCCCATCTCCCGCCCCCACCACCCCCGCAGATTTGTTCTCATTATCGTGCGCTGTGTTTCACTGCTGGCCGGGTAAACCTGCTGCTGTTTGTGGAACTAAACACACTGTGCTGATTTAGTTTTGTTTTCTGCACCCAAGGGCAGTGCTAGGGTGGTCCTTCATGGCCACAGGACCGTCCTGTTGGAGCAGAGACACCAGATACTCAACAGGGGGGAACAGCAGGAAATGCTCTCAGGTCTGTAAATACTTGAGGGGGTGAGAGATGATGGTCATGTACAAAATATTTGACCAGACACATCCCACTGACCTCCTTTGGTGCTCTTCTTGAAAGGGATTGGCCAGAGTCAAACAGTTGATCTTTAATGCTCCAAAAATACATTCTCTTTCAAAGCTTCTCAAGTGGAGAAGCGCCCAGGCTGTCAAATTCAGTCCCCCACTCCCAACTTCTTGTGGCCTGGGTGAGCGCAGCTCTCGGGTGTCTGTTTAAGTTCCCCTAAGGCTGTAGGTGATGATGAGGATGAAGGATGCTGGGGCCATGGCACTGGGGGTGCAGGAGGGTCCAACAAGCTCTGTCCCCACCTTCTCCTGGCTGCTCCATCTCCACTGTCCTTTACTTGCTGCTCTGGCTCTGTCTCATCTTTCTCTGTTCGCCTCCCTGGAGTGGCCCAGCAGCAGCCAAACACTGATTCCTGCAGACCTCACTGGGAGCCTGGAGCCAACCTGGGGCCCCTCCAAGTCCCACCCAGAAGCCACAGGCCATTTGTGTGTTGGTTGGAGCTCAAGAGATCCCCGTGCCCAGCTGACACCACCCTCCTCCAGCAATAAAGGATCTCCACTTTCCTTTTTCTGAGCTTAGGTTCTTCTCAGAGTTGTTTCCTGCTGTATTTTACATTGTAGTGCTCTGGTACTTCACCCCTTGCCAGGTTTCCTCCTATCCCAGGTGTGGATCAGGAGCAGTTCACTGCTGTGCACTTTGGACAGTGCTCTTTAACCAGATCCTCTCCTTCTGCAGCTTTTTGCTGACTGTCACCTCTGTACATCTGGGAAGTGCTGGTGCTTGGGCCAGGCTTTGTCCTGACATCAACAGCAAAACTTCAGCACATTCGGAATAAATTTTGATCCTTCCTCCTCCACTATCACCCTCATTCACTCCTGCAACCTTTCCTGGCCATTACCAAGGGCTCACAGCATCCCTTTAGAAACAGACAAACCCATTTTCAAGAGACAGAAGCAGAGTCATCCCCATAGTTCCACATCCTTCAAAGTCTGATTTGTCTCTCAGTCAGGCTCAACCCTCTTTACTACAACACCTACAAACTCTGGGATTAAGAGAGATTTCACTGAAATAGATCCCTCTGTTTGCAAAGATTTGGTTTCCTTCAGAACCCAAGGAAATTGCAGGGCTGCACGCGAGTCCTTGGCTCAGTGTGATCCATGTAAGCCATGCCTGTCGTGGAGCCGTGCTGGCAACAGGCAGAGGCAACAGTTAAAATATAAATATAAATATATATAACTCCTGGAGCTTGGGAAGTGTGGTTTGGGGTTTTGGCAGGCAATTGCTGGTTCTGCTAATGACTCAGGCCACAGCCAGGGTTTAGCTGGGTTAAATACTGATTCAAGTTTTGCTTTGGTTGATGTGGAGCTTGGGATGACACTCCATTCTGGGAGCATTAACCCACCTCCATTCCCGACCTCCTCAGCTCAGAGGGTGTAGCGAGCTTGTCTTCCTTTTGCTCCTGCCCTGATGCTTCTGTTTGGTTTTACCTCCAGTGTTCTGAATTTGCTCAGACAGCTCCAATTTCAGGGCTCCCCGCAGGGCTGTGCTGGAGCTGAGCTGCAGGGTGTGGGGAGCAGCACATCTCTGGTTGCTTCCCATTCTAAGGTAATAACAAGAAAAATTAGGAGGACTCTGGCAAAGCATTCATAAAATGCTCTTAAATAAATAAGAAGGGTTTAGCACAATATTTGAATTTATATTAAATTGCTTGTCAGGAGGAGCGATGAGGCTGTCAATAATCAGTTTATACTTGAAGCTGTTCAAAGGCTGTTAATGGCATTTTGCATCACCATGGCCTTCTGTGAACACGCACCTGGCTCCTGCACAGCTGGGTCACACCAGTGGCCATGTATGACACTGGCCAGCATCTTCCTGCTGTGATGCCCTCTCCTCCCACCATACCCAATGGGAAAGTGACTCATTTAAGTGCCAAAACCCTCTTGTTGTAAATGGCACATTTAGGTGATGGGTGTCCATCATGGGCACTTCATGGTGCTCTCCATGCCCTTCCCTGGGTTTCTCCCAGCTTCTCCCAGAGAAGCCTGGCTGGCTGCTGTGACCTGTAGGCCAAATCCCAGTGCTGCCAAGCCCTGGGGAGAGCTCGGCCGCTGTTCCCAGGCTTCAGTTCCCGCAGGATTTCCTATCTGGGCAGAGCCGGGGTCAGCAGGGAGGGGTCCGGCCAGGCACCCCGCAGCCCCCAGCCCTCGCCCTGCTGCAGGAAGCTCTGCCGGGAGCACGGGGTGGAGTGGGGGAAAGGAGGGGAGAGGAGGAAAATGGGGAGTCACAGGGGGAGCCGCCAGATAAGGCTGGGCTGGAAACGCTGGGCGGATGCAGCTCCGGGCCGGGGCTCGGACCTGCGCCCCGGTCACTTCCCTCGTGCCGCCCAGGCAGGGCTGTTACAGGAGCCCAGGGATGAAATTACAGCCAGGGAGATCCAGCACCTGAGCTGGCTCCAGCAGCACGTGGCCAACAGGCAGCGGAAAATCCCTCCCGGAGCCAGCCGCCGTCGGGAAGATGTTTCCTCTTCTCCGGTCAGGCAGGGCAGAGCTCGGCATCGCCCGGGGCCGTGGCCGGGGGTATCGGCCGGGAGGGTGCGCGGGTGCGGGGCAGGCAGGGCCCCGTGTCACCCAGTGCCTGGTGAGCCCTGGAGCCTGTCCCAGCTGGAGCTGTGCCGGCGGGGCCAGCACCCACACCCAGGCTCTGGGGTGCTCCCAAGCAGAGGCAGAACCACCGCTGGCCCCAAAGCCCAGGAGAGCCCCTGATCTCTGGGAAGTAGCACAGGGATGTGGGCAAAGACAGATGCTTGCTTTATTTTCTTTCCCTCTGGATTTAGTAGCTCCAACCCCTTCCAAAAATGTCTGTGCTCTCTTCTCAGCTCTTTTCTAAACCCAACCCACTCATCTTTATTATCCCTCCAGGAGTTTGTTCCCTGTAATACATTATCTGCTCCCCCATTGTCAGATCAGCCCTGAGCTCTGCATCCTGCTGGACCCAGCATCAGTTTGAGCAGCCCCGTTGTGCTTCCCCTCTGCCTTGCTCACATCCCACTCCATCCTTGCTTTTCCCAGAGAAGGCCGTGCTGGAGCTGCCGGCGTAACCTCCCCTAGCACCTGCAGCCACATCTGAGCACCACACTCCTTCATTTCCAAACTCCAAGGGTATTTTGGGGTGAGAGGGAGAGAGCTGCCCCCAGAGATGGGCTCTTGGCCCCTTCAGTGTCACGCAAACCCCCAGGTAGTGTGGGAACAGTGTGATCCTGAGCACCCCTGCCATCTCACAGACAGGGCTGAGAGCTGTGGGGAGTTGGGGGACCTGGAGAGGTCCTGTCTGTGTCAGACTGGAACCCCAAACCCCAACCCCGCTGTTTTTCCAGCCCAGGCTTGGCTCAGTGAGCACCAGAGCAGTGTGGGTTTGGTTTAATCTGCAGGGAGATCTTCACACCTTCCTTTGCTCTTTTCCTTGCCAGCCCCTCTGCCTGCCAGTGCAGCACCTTGGCGGGGGCAGTGCCCATCTGCTGGCAATTGCGGGTTTTTTAAAATGTTTTCCCTTCCTCCCTCCCTCCCTCTTCCTCCTCCACCCTCTGCTCCTCCTCTTCTCACCCTTTGCTTTCTCCATGCACTTCTTGCTGGTGCAGCATGGATACAGCCCAGTGGGATGAGGGAGGATGGGGAGATGCTGTGCCCAGTGCCAGCTGGGAATAGACCTTCCCAACCTCCAGTGAGTGCAGGTCACAGGGAGAGCAGGTCCCAGCCTTGCACACACGTGTGCAATCCCTGCTGTGCTGCCTGTGGGGGGAGGTGTCCCTCCCAAGGACGGGGTTATGGCAGCAGAGGCTGCCTGGCTCTGCGGGGTTAGCGGGGGTACAGCCTGCATCCGTGCAGATGCAGCGTGTTTATTCTCACCAGATAGTTTGATGGCTTTATCTGATCACAGGTTTTCCTGAGGAAGGAAGGGTGAGTCTGAGTCACTTGAAAATGGGGGCCCTTCATCTCTGGGTATGACTGGTGGGGCTGTGGATCTCAGCAGAGCCCCAGGGCAAGACGCGCTCCCGGCGCTGGCGTCGCTCCAGCTTTGCTCTGTGGCTCTGCTGGGTGGGCAATGCCATGGTCAGTAATGGATGTGAATCCAGTGTGAGCACCCATGAGTGTCAGAAAAAGCACCCAGGACTCGATGCCACGGAGGGAAGAGCGAGATCATGTAGTGTGTCTGTGGTGAGCGAGGAGGGAGCTGCTGACATGGTGCCCCCGGTGCAGAAAACACCATCACAAGCAAATTGAAAGCAAGAGATAAAATCTGGCAGCAATTGATAAATTCAAGGGAGAGACAGGTTCATGCCCTCCTGGAAGAAAACCCAGATAATTAAACTCCCTTGTTCTGCTAATGCCTTCTGTGAGGGGCTGGAGGAACCAGCCATGGGAGAGACATGGCTGCTGCTGGAGAGCTGGGAGACGAAGGTGTGCTGGCAGGGTGCAGGGAGATGGGGAAGGAGAGTGGGTGGAAACAGCTCTGTCTCCTTGAAACCGGGGAGCTGGGCTAGGGGCTGCAGCAAGCTGGAGCTGTCCTCTGATCCCCGACCCACCCACACACCAGCATCCTTCCCAGCTGCCTCCGTGCCTGAGAAAACAAATGGATTTTCCATAAAGTGCCCTCAGAGCACTCACACTCGGCATTTTGTGGAAACCGGGGGTTTCAAGCCTTCCTGAGCGCAGCCAGGCTCCGGAGAAGGGAGTGGAGCAGGCAATGCTGAGCTGCTGAATGCACACAGAGCCAGGCCCCTGGGGTCCAGAATTAATAGGACAGAGCAGGGGCTGTTCCCTGCATGTTTTATTTATGGGAATCAGGCCAGTGAAGTTCCCTCAGCTCACCGAAATAGTCACATCGCCTCTGCTTTGCGCTGCCCACAGCCGTGACCTTGATAAATGGGTCAGTGCCCGGCCCCCTCTGTGTGCCCAGGGGGGTGTTTGCCGCATGGGGGGTGGTTGAGCTCCCTCCTCAGACCCCAAAACTCAGCCTTGGTGTGTCCAAGGGTGCTCCTGCCATGGGCAGGATGCCCGTGCTGCCTGTGCTGCCTGTGCTGCCTGCAGTGCTGGCTCTGCCCGCAGCAGGAGCAACCCGTGAGAAAGGACCCACGGGAACTCCACCGAAAATCCCCCAAACACCAAGTGAGCTCCGGGCACCCCCTTTCTGAGAACAGTGCACGCCAGGAGCCATGTCCCCAGCACTGAGGTGACATCAGCTTCTTGCTCCAAACTGGAGCCCTGGGGCAGTGCCTGGTGGTGGGGGATGGAGACCCCAAAACAGGAAGCAAAGTTGGGGTTCTGCTTGGTTTCCGTATTTTTTCTTAATCTGAGTTTTTTAGCTGTTTCCTGATGCCAGATCAGAGGTGTGGCCCCGCCACACTCACCACCACCATGGCATCTCTGCCAGTCCCATCTGGCAGCCCCAAGGCCAGCAGAGCATCCCTGAAGTGGTACCCAGCAGGGAGGGATCAGGATCAGATCGCTCGGGTGTGATTGCCAAAGGGCGTTATCAATGTCTGTGTTTGGTAACCATGGAGCGAGGTGGCTTTCCCAGGGCTGCCGGTGAGTCAGTGGCGGAGCTGGGAGCAGCCCGGTTCCTCTCCCCACCCTCGGCCCCAGCACAGCATCTCCCTCCCCACTTCCTTCCCTTGCCGATAATTAGCCCTCAGCTTTGCAGTTCCCTGTGATTTCTCCCAGTGTGGCATTTCCCCATTTGGGTGCTGGGGGCGAGACGTAAGCCCCACACCCACTCCAGTTCCCACCACGGGAAATGACCATGGGTGGCCCCGGGAGTGGGGAACGAGGGAGGCGTTTCCCTAAGATCCCATGGCCAGGAGCAGCCCAGGCCAAGGGACAGCGGTGCCCTTTTGCCGGCAGGAAATCCTCCCCAGTGTTTAAAGCCCAAGGGGTCCGTGGAGCATCTCAGCAGCTCCAGGCTCAGCCCAGGGCAGCAATGGTGGGTGCAGGCAGGGAATCCTACACCACATCCTTCTCCAGTGGGATCAGCAGTCGGGGGAGTCTGCACTCCCACCCCATGTTTGCTCTGAAAGGAGAGCAGCTTCCAGCACAGCCGGTCCCTGGGGAGGGCATGTGGGGACAGGGCAGCGTGGAGCCTGTCAAGGACCTTTGTGTGGCTGCCACCATCCAAGGCTGATAAAAGGCGCCGGACACTCTTCCTGCTGCTTCCAAACCCACAGCCCCACCCTGACCCTGACCTCGGCTGCTCCGCGTCCTTCTCGACTCAGGGTCCCTTGTGGCACCAGGACCCAGGGGCTGGGCTGAGCCTGGGCCAGGGTGGCAGGATGGGGTCAGTGATGACATTTCGTTAGTGGCTGCCTCAGATCACTTGCCTTGGCCCCAGTGTGGGGGTTTGCCATGCAACCCCTTCTCCATCCCAAGGAGAGGTTTGCTGCCCTGCTGTGCGGGGTGGGGGGGGGATTTGCTCTTGGAAGGGCACAGACCTGGAAGCATTGCAGAGCTGTCTGTCCACAGGGAAGGGATTTCTCCTTCTCTGCATATTCTTCCCCAATGCCTCCCCAAGGATTCGAGAGGCTTTACCCAGAGGTCTGTGTCCTCCAGCAGCATCTCAGGGGCTGGCAGTGAAATCAATAATAAAAATGATGCTCAGCTCCTGTACAGAGCATTACGTCTTCAAAGCCCTTTGCTGGCATAAACTCATTAACGGCGAGGAATCGAATTCCTCATCACACAGGTCCCAGGGATGCAGATCTGGGGGGCGATGGACCGGAACATATTTGTAATAAGAAATCGCTGCTGTCGGTGGCCCCGTGCAGGAGGGCCCTGAGGAACTGGCAGGAGCAGATGGAGAAGGGAGGGCTGCGATGGAAACAGTGCTCAGAGTGGGCTGGCAGCATCCTGGCAGAGGAGCTGCTTTCCCTCCTCATGGCAGCCTGTGGGCCAGGGTCAGGGAGCCGGTCTCCTGTGCTCCCCACAGCCCCCCTGGAGCTCCCATTGCAATGGGAAATGAGTCCAGCATCATCTCTGCAGCTCTGCTTCCCTCTGGGAGCATCCCACCCCTGCTGAGCCCCTTTGCGCCATTCCCATTGGAGCATCCCAGTCTTCTCCAGTCCTGGCTGCATCCTGAAAGACTTGTTTTACACAAGCTGGAATGAATGGAAAATTGGGGATGTTCATCCTGGTTGGACTGCAGGGATGGCGTGGGCGGGGGGAGGGTGGGGAGGTGAGTGGGGGCTGCAGCCTCCGTCTGTGCTGAATGGCTCAGTGCTGCCGTACTGGCCTGGGGCATGGCAGGGGTCGGAGGGACAGGGTAACCTCCTGGAATACGTCCAAACTGGGGGTTTTTTGAGGCACTGGGCAGCCCAGGCACACTCCCAGCCTGGCCAGGTCTCCTCCCAGCATGTCCCAACTGGGACAGCGTCCACATGTCTCTCACCTCGTCCGCCACTTCCCTGGGCTGGGTCCCCCAGGGACCCCTGGCACCCACTGCACTGCCCACTCAGCCCATCCCACCTGGACAGGAGTTGCTTGGGGAGAGACTTCATCCAGGGCATCCCGCGGGACTCGGGGCGCACTCCCACCCACAGCCATGGCCTCTTGCCCAGGGCTGGGTGGGGAACCACAGATTCTATTTCTAGTTTCTCCCTGGGAGGTGCTCCAGGAGGGAGGACGGGAACACCCTGACCTGGTCCCCGAGGTCCTCGAGGTCCTGTCTTTGGAATAGGTCATACACACCCATGCCCAGGGGATGGCTGTGCTCAGAACGGGGAGGGGAGGGATGTCCTGTGCCTCTCCACTTCCCTATCCCTCCTCCCTGTGGTCGGTACCCTCCCCATCCCTAGAGGGACCAAGCCCTTGCCGCGCTGGGAGGCTCCTTGGTGCGGGGGCATGGCAGGATGCAGGGGCACAGAGGGATGCGGGGGCATGGAGGGATGCGGAGGCCGAGCTTATCCAGGGTTACCTTGGAAACGGCGCCCGAGCCACACATCCCTGTCACCACTGAGGGACTGAGCCACTGCGGTGGCGAGGCCAAACCCCACTCGCCGGCTCAGGGTGACAGCAGGGGTGTAGGGAAGCGTGTCCCCCAGTCCTGCTCAATGGCTGGTGCCAGGCAGGGGGAGAGGTGGCTGCAGAGGGGGCGGTGTCCTCCCCTGGGGCAGGGGGGCATCGCCCAGCCCTGGGCAGGGAGAAAAGCCCCTGCAAGGGTGGCTGGCGGCCAGCGTTCCTCCTGGCAGCTGGATCCCTCCCCGGCGGCCGGATCCCTCCCTGGCAGCCGAATCCGTCCCTGGCAGCCGGATCCCTCCTGCAGGACAGGCACTCCCCGCAAAGATGGAGCTTTAAATAAATAACGAGCTGCCGACATCTCCCGGCTCCGCTGGCAGCGCCACGCTGGGAGCCCTCCCTGGCAGCCCCCGCACTCCGGAACACGACGGGAATGGGGACAGTGCTGCTGGGAGCTCGGCCCGGGGTGGGGGGGTGGTGGTAATGTTCGAGGGAAAAGGGCTGAGGGGGCCCTGGGATGTCCCTGGCGGGGTCAGCGCTGGCTGATGGCTCCGCCAACCCTCTCCTCAAAGCCTCCTGTGATGGAGCATCACAGCCTTGCTTTGGGAACGGTGTTTTATCACCGAGTATCGGCTGGGGAGAAGGGCTTGGTGCTTCCTGGGACGCTGTGGTGGATGCGGGCATGTGGGGATGCAGGGAGGATGCAGGAATGCGGGCGGGGTGTGGGGATGAGGGAGGGATGCGGGAATGCAGGCAGGGCGCAGGCGGGGCAGAGGGGATGTGACCCATCGGTTTTTCCCTGACGGAAGAAGAGGCTTCCTTGCAAACCGGTTTGCAGGGTGGAGCGTTCCAGAAGGCA
>WEIT01008920.1:173474-191455 GCA_013389985.1 Dryoscopus gambensis
TCCCCCGCCGGGCCCCGTCCCCACCCACGGCGCCGGGCACGGGAGCTGTGAGGCCGCGGAGTGCCCGGTGCTGCTGCCCGGTTCCGATCGATGCTCGTGGAGGAAACTCCGCCGGAGGTTTCCCTTCCCCTCCTCGGCGCAGCCCCTTCCCGCAGCGCCGCCGCCCCCCCGCCCTGCTTTGCATAACGCGCCTCGCCTGCCGCTTGCTTATTCAGTGCCCTCTGCTCCTTGTCTGCGACAGATATCAACCTTAACTCTCCCAACAAAGGTCTGCTGGCGGATGCCATGACGGATGTTCCCGTGGATAACGCGGCCCGGGGCGCTGCGCCCGAGGGATTGACCCTGGCCGAGGAGGAGGAGCTGAGAGCCGAGCTCGCCAAGGTACAAGGGGCTCGGTTTGGCAGCGCGTGCCCCGGTTGTGTTCTGCTGGGAAGGAACAAACAGGAGCAGGACTGGGCGTTTTGCTGGTGGGGTTTGTTTTTTCGGTTTTTAGTTTTGCAGTGTTACCTTTGGGTCTCTGAGCTAATTGTTAAAATGCACAAAGCTGGCAGATACTTCAAACACTGCGGTGCGTTGTTTGCTCTTTCCCAGAACAGCCTAATTTAGAGCTCTAAGGAAATAAGTGGCTTTTGATGGCATGAGCTCAGTGTAGGATTTTAGCTCCATGTGAAGCGAGAAAACACTTCAGGAAAATGTTAAGCAAAAGAAAGCTGTTTTTCCTTAGGAAACTGAAACACTGGAGCACTTAAATGTGCTTTTCTTCTTACCTTTTTCTCTTAAGGACTTATTACACTTTACAGGCAACTATTTTTGGTGCCTATATGCTTTGGAAGAGCTGAGGGTTTGTAATGTAACATCCTAAAGTTTGAGCACCTTTTGGGGTTTAAAGGTCAGGTTATAATTTCCATCTGAAACGTGGCTGAAGATAATTGCAGCTGTTTCTCCATTGTCCTTTCCTTCATGTGAGAATCTTGTGGTGGTTCTTTGACTTGCAGGTTTTGGCAGGGGAGGACTTTGCTGCCCTGGGTGGTCACACAGGGCTTGCTGAGCTGCAGCTAAGGCAGAAATGAACCCACTCTGCCTGGAAACAGCTCCAGAGTACATTGAAAGTGTTGTAAGAAAGGTCTCTGAGGAAAAACTCCTTGCTTTAACAACATCAGAGGAAAAGAATCATAAGATAAAATATTACTTAATGAGGTTTGGCAACTGAACTGTGTCTGCTGTTGAAATTGCAATACAAGTAATGGGTTCTGTTCATCTCAGCGTCACAGTCCAGTGACTTGTGTGGAGGTGAAGTCTGAATGGCCTCCCATCCCAACACAGTTCATGTTGAGTTGAATAATTCTTCACCTGATATTCTTCCCAATTGTTAAAATTAATGTTAATGAAGTGTTGCTAGTTTTGAGTGAGGTAAAAACTTATTTTAATTTACTGTTTTTAACCAAACTGTGATTTAACACAAACCTCTGCCTCTCTCTAAGGTTGAAGAAGAAATTGGTACTCTCAGGCAAGTTCTGGCTGCCAAAGAGAGGCACTGTGGAGAGCTGAAGAGGAAGCTGGGTCTGACTCCCTTGGATGGGCTAAAGCAAAACCTGTCCAAAAGCTGGCACGATGTCCAAGTGTCCAATGCGTAAGTGTTGCTTGTGATGCACCTGTGATAACTAGGACTCTGTGTGACACTTCCCAGCAGGATATTCCAGAGCTCTTTTGAGTGCCTGGAGGTTTCTCTTCTGATGGGTTTATAGAGTAAAAGACACTTAAAAAAAAAAAAATTATGTCCATGTAAACTGGACTTTCATATCTGTGATCCGAATAAATTGTTGCTGGATGCCCTTTCCCATGGTGTTAGAGAGTGTGTTCCCTGGATCACACGTACTGGTCGAGTTTGCCTATTTCTGCTCATTCTTTGAGGCACAGGCAGCTGCTACCTTGTTCTGAGCTTAGGCTCAGAGAGAAGTGCAAGCAGTTTCACAGCTTGTGCCAGTTCAGAAGCATTCCCGGGGTCGTACAGCCTGAATTAAAAGCCTGCACCTCCTAGGAAAAAAAATCTGTGATATCGGTGTGCTCCACCAGAGTCATCTTGTCATAAATATGTGAAATGAGACTGACTGTTCCTGAGCAGGCATTAAGGGTGTGGTCACTGCTGTGCTTGACAGTGCCAAAAGGAGGGTCCCTGAGGTAAGTTTGTCCGTGCACTGGGTGTCTGGGACTCTGGGTGCCCATGGAAGCATTGTTCAGCCTAAAAAGTCTCTAACTTAACTGGGGTTTGGAGTTATTGACAGTGATACTGCAGAGCAGATCATTGAGCTGTTCGTCTTGCTGTTTATTCTTTCCCTTTTCCTCATCTTCCCTCGTCTGTCCCTGCCCCATTTCTGTTATTCCTTTGTCACTTGAATCTGTGTCATTGTCTCCGAAAAAATGAATATTAAAGTTATATTCATTAACACTTTCTGTTTCTAGTTATGTGAAAACATCTGAGAAACTTGGAGAGTGGAATGACAAAGTGACACAGTCTGACTTGTGAGTGCCTCGGGCTCCTCAGCATCACCTCCTTGTTCCTCGCTGCCTTCCCTGATTTGTGCTGCTCCTTGTTCTCCCAGGCATCAGGGCTTGCTTGGGAGCTGGAGGCATGGTGAAGCAGGATTGTTACTTTCAGCATGCCTGGCTTCCAGCTAGAAACATCCCTCAGTTGCAGAGGAGATGAGTAAATGTTACTGCCATCATCTCTGTCATGGTCTTGCTATTGCAGAAGAAAAATTCCAATCAGTTACCAGACCACAATTTATATATAAAAAAAGGAGGGGTACAAAAATTTAACCACAATTTCCCTTCAGCTGGTAATTGGAGGTTAGTCTGTTGTTACCAGATGTCTTATTAGTAAACCTCTGTCTTGACTGTGAAATTATTTCTCTTCTCATCATGAATGTGGTAGGAATCAGTTTGACTGTGTACTTTCTGCATGGCCACCTGGGAGAGAAGTGGCTGGAGGTGCTTCCCTGTAGCTGGAACTGGGGGCTGTGCAACTGCCAGTGTGTTCATGAGCTTCTGAGCCTGCTGCACTGATGTGTGACCCTTTTCCCAGGGTCAGCACTAGAAAGCCATGAATTTTAATCTTTGCTGTGTATCCGAGCAGGTGACAAATGCAGACAAAGAGCATCTGGCTACTTTTGCTTCTGGAATATGTTCTTTAATTATATTAGCTCTCCACTGATGTTAGACACGAATCATTGATTCCTGCTGCATTGCTGAACCTAAGGAGCCCTTGAGTGTTTTCTGTGCTGAAGTTTCTCTCCCTTTGTCATATGTTGAAGGAGATAATTTAGCTAAGAGGAAAATGTGGATTGGGATCATCACATCATTAGGCAAGGTGGCACTGATCTAATTGGGGCAAGTGAATTCTGGGTGATAAGTCCCCTCCTTTGAGAACCTCTGTGCTGTCTGAGGTGGGAGCAGCCACCTTCTGTAGTATGTGTGTTCTATACCTCCAGTATTAGTTCTCACAACCCCTAAGGTACTGGTTTTTTGTATAGAGAAACATGATTTCTAAAGATCAGAAAAACAAAAGTTTAATTGTTTGTCTGGTTCATGCTGTATTGGTAAAATACAGCTTTGGGTGTGGCAGTCTGATTTTTTTGGCCTTAAGCTCGGTTCGCTGCTCGGTGCTTTTAATACAGACTAGCAACAGAACACGTAGGAAGGGAGCAGAAGATGCAAAGTCTCTCATTTCCTGACACCTTTTAAACTGCAGGCTTTGTTTCTTTGTGCTCAGTGTTTGAGCATGCTTAAGCAAAAGAAACTGGGGCTTGGGTGTCTCCCTGCCTCTCAAACAGCTCTTTTCCTTCTGGCTGTACCAGAGAGGCTGAAGCTGTTGTCAGAGAAATAAAGCCTCTGATGCTGTAAGTGTAAAGAGTCGCTAATAATGTGTAAAGTGTCAGAAGAAGCATCTGTAGTGAATCTTGGAGCTGTCTCTAACCTCAGTTGTGTTTGTAGATATCTTTCAGCCAGCAGCACACTGGAGGACTGGAATGAAAAATTAACTCAATCAGAAGCGTGAGTGTCTTAACCTTCAGCCTTAACAAATGCTTTCCTCTGACAGTCTGCTGCCACTAACTGTGCTGTGCCCCTGCTCCCAGTCCTCTGCTTTCACTAGATCTACTTGGACATTTATCTTTCCTAGCTTTTACTTTTTTAACCCGATAAATGCCTCTGCTGGGAGAGGGAGCTTTTCCTCAGGTCAATATCCAAGTGATACTCTATAAATGCCTGCCTGCAGTCAGGAACTGGCTGAAACCCTTGGGTAGCTGAGACCTCTGTGCCACGTTACACCTTCAGCTGAGAAGCTGTGGAATAGCCAGACCGACTTTCCTGTTACCCCAACATGCTCTGCAGGGAGCAGGGGCTTTGCTTTCTGCTGTGGTACCTGATGAAAATAGAGCTGTAGTGTCCAGGGCAGCTTCCTGTCACGTTGGGGCCACAAATAGACTCAAACAGCTTAAACCTCACAGCTGTTCTACTCCAGTTGTTGAATGCAAATCTCACTTAGACATGCTTTCACTAAACGCCTGAAATTAAATTCTCGTCTGGACTAAATTATGGAAGGATGTTATGGAAGTTGGCCTTGGTCCTTCTCCCTATGTCTTTCCCACAGTATGTAGGACAATCCCTTACAGTGCTGCAGTGGGAGCAGGTGGGTTGTGTCATTATTTTCAGAGCTGATTGAAACTGTGGGGAGGTAGGTCTTAGGTGTGAGGCAGCTTTTCCTGTTCTGTGGAGTGGGTATGAGATGCAGTCCTTGGAGCTGGCTGGTTATCAGCAGCATGTGTGAATGCAAGGTTTTCTTTGTAACATGGGTGAAAGAGGAGCAGAGATAAAATGTAGGAGTAGCAGAAAAAACTTTGAAGTATGCAGGTTTACTTTCAACTGTGTTTTCTAGATTAAGAAGCTGTAAACTGTCACTATTTCACTTGCCAAGTGGAATGACCTTGGTTTTTGTGCTTGCTGACAGTGACTGACTCCAGCAGTGTTTAATCAGAGTCCCTCCCTGGGTGTGCCTGCTAGAATAGAAAACTTCTGGTTATATCTGTTTCCTTGTACTTCATAAGCACCAGAAATGTGGCGGAAATGTGCTTTTGTGGAGCACTTAGGGCCTGAAGAGCTGTGGCACCTTAGCTTTCCTGCTTGCTTTGGCACTGGACAGAGTGACAATTGGTGCTGGCAAGGTAGAGACTGATTGAAATAGAGATGTGAGGGGGATTGAAAGATTCCAGCAACATTTCAGAAATCAATCAGAATTTCTACTTGTCTCTCTAAGGTTCAGTGAGTGCAAAGAAGCAAGTTCAAGAAGTCCAAGGGTGAGGTTTTGGGGTTTTTTATGCAAATGCATTGTCTTTTCTGTTTCAGAGCTGCTCTGCTCCCTAGCTAACGAGGCTCTTGAGTGAACTGGGAATGGACCTGGCTCCTGACCTTATGGTGCTTTTGTGTGCTGTGGAATTTCCTGGTGTTTGCCATTCCTGGCCACAGACTTTCCCTCTGCAAGCAGTACATGAACAGGGCAAAACCCGCCCCAGTCAGTTCCTAGATCCACTTCCACTGTAACCAGAATGTGAGGTGACTTACACAGTTTGTGTTTTTAGTCAGACAGCTCAAATGGTGATTGCTGGATAAAAGCAAGTGAGCGGAAGCTGGTGTTAGTGGATAAAGGAGGATTTGAGGGTGCAGATTTCACTCCTTCCTGTCAGGGTTTGTAGGAGAGGGGTGCAGTGAAGTGTTGGAATACCACGGGATGAACAGCACAGGGCAGGGATCATCTCTGCGGCTTCTGCAGCAGCCAATTGCCTGTGAGTAAAGTGGGGTATTAGCCAGAGCTTATATTTATTACTTCCAGATTTGGATTATTCCATTGTGCTTTGTGCTGGGGCTAAGGGAAGAAAGTGAGTGCTTGTGAATTTACATGGAAAACCAGGCTGTGGCACTTGCAGGGGAAGAGTTGCAACTTCTAGGTCAGGGCTGGGTGTAGTTAAATTGTATTAAAGTCTTGTATAAGCTGATCCCTGGCTGTCACAGCTGCAGCTCCACATGTGTGTCTGGTGGCAGTTCTGGGTTACAGAGCTGCTCATCTCCCTGTGCTTGCCTGGCTCTGCCTCCTGCCTGGCAGCAGTGAGGTGTGTATGTGTGTGTGGGAGCTGTGGATGCAGGACTAGGCTGGCCATCTGATCCAGCTGCTTCCAAGTTTTTGTGCTTCCAAGTTTATATTTAATCCAGATCGTTCCCTTGATCTAGATTGCTGTGCCAGCACAAGCAGTTGTGCTGGAGGAAGGAGCACACTCGGGCGGAACCCGAGTGCTTGTTCTTCAGTTGTATTAAAAATTCTGCTGTCAGGTGTGGAAAACAATTGGAAAATCTCTGGTCTTTGTCTGCTGAAGCTGGGCATAATACCTGGAATTTTGCAGCGTGAGTGGCATGATGGTGTCCTTTGAGGCTGCAAACCATTCCTCAGTGCTGAGCTCTGAGTGCCAAGCAGACCTAGAGTCAGCACTGCATACTTTGGTGAGCACGAGGTCTTCGATATTTGTTAGGTAGCTGTAAATCAAATCCCATGACAGGGCTCAGCCAGGGAGGAGCCTGGCTGCTGAAGGCAGAGATTGAGATCCTCCTCAAACACAGTGGTTGCAGTAGGAAGGCAATCCCTTTGTGAAATGAGGCAGCCTTGGTGCTGATCAGTTCGCTCCTAAATTGTGCTGAGGTGCAGAAGGTTGTGCTGTGCAGCAGCAATGTTGAGGCCTTGCCCTTGGGGCATGCTCAGGTTTTCTGGAACTGTTGACTTCAAGAAGAATTGGTCTGAGAAATGTGTAGCTTATAGGAATTTTCTTTCGGGAGCAAGAAGAAGGAAGGAAAAACTGATGCAGTTTTGCCCTGTTCTGCCTAAGGCTCATGTATATTCGTGATTGAGAAATACTTGGCTGTGGTATTAAAAAAAAACCCCAACAAACCAACATGTTGTAATTGGAATTGCTCGCATCCAGTTCGGGTGCTGTGGTGCTGTCCATGCACTTCTGCCTGGAGAGAAGGAGATGTGTGTAAGTCATCTGTCACCGTGGTGTCTGTAGCCAAGGGAGCTCAGGCATGAGAGAACATTAGGCTGTTTATAATGCCCTTCTCCTGAATGTCCTCACCAGGCAAAAAAATAATCTCAAGCTGAAATATTTGGAATAAGAAAAGCTTAAAATGTTGAACTTGTTTTCCGGCCTGAGTCTTTTCTTTGTAGTCTGAAGAATGACATAAATCTAGATGTTAATCATCAACTGTAGAATAGTTTAGAGAGAATGAATTAATGAAAGTGACACAAAGAATCTTTGTTCCTGAGATTAGTCTCATCTGAAGGAAACAAAGGTTCTCAAGTGTCTCCAGTTCAGGTATAAGTTCAAGTAATCAGCTGACAAATAAAAGCTGTCAGACTTCTTACCTATTGTGGTTAATGGTAACTGATAGGAAACTTCTCTACCAATTTATTTCTAAACTGCTGCTGTAGAGCTAATGCTGATTCCTGCATTTCTTTTCTGTATGTGATGATGGTCTTGCTTCTTGCCTCTTTACTCTGAAACATAACACCGCAACAAACGCTATGGCTTTGTCAAGGCTGCAAGGATAGTATGGAATAAGTTCCTAGATTTATTTTCTCCAGGACACCAAAAGATGGTGTAGAGCAATTAGGCTGCAGTGCTGTGGTGTTAGAGCTTCCACGTGGAAAATTGGTTTCGCTTTGGTTTTTAGCAAATGTTTGTTAGATTTACGAACAAACGGTCAAAAGTATAAGGTGAGTGTATGGAAAGGTTAATCCTACACTTGCTGCTTTTGTAAAACTTGAAGTGTTTGAATATATTCAAATCTGGAAGTGGCTCTTTCAGTGAAGTCACTGCAGCTCACTAACCCAGCTTCTTTCCTTTAATATGGGTTCCTCTTTCAAAAAGTGGGGGGGCACTTTTGGATCCAACCTGTTAGTTCAATTTATAATTTTTTTCCCATATAGTTACAAGAAGACCCAGGAAACCCTTTCCCAGGCGGGACAGAAGACTTCAGCAGCCCTTTCCAATGTAGGTTCTGTTATCAGCAGGAAGCTTGGTGACATGAGGTAAGATTTCTGTTTTGCACTCTGGTGCTTTGATCTTGGTTTCAAACAGGAATGGGACTTCAGACAATAACTAGGCTTTTTTTTCCATTTTTCTGCTTAGTTGGCAGCATGTTGCTGTTGATGGACTGCCACCTTCTGTGTGTCCCTGTGCATTGTAGTTTAGGACAGATTAAACACTTAGTGAAGACTTACTGAGGGGATAAGCCTGTTCTAAGGCATTTAAATTTGGTTTTGTTTAGGAGAACTGACCACACATTTTTAGCAGCCTTCCCCCTTTTACTGTCATGTGGATTCATTGCAGCTTTTATATCATATGTAAGAAACTAAAATTAAAATTTCCCTTTTCCATTCCTTACTGGATTATGGAGGTGTGTTTTCTCAGTGTAACTGCTTTGGATTAGAGAGGGGTCATCCCTCCTGTGCTCTGTTATGATTAAAAACAAAAAGGGCAAAGTCTGTTTGCTGCATTCCATGTGGTTTCAAGCCCCGGGTGTTGACATTCCGTGGAGAAGGGCAGTATGTCTTCCAGGCACAGTTATGTCATGTTGGTTGGAAAATATCAACAGAGTCAGAAGATTATGACAACACTAAAATTTTGTTCTGTGGTTGGGGTTATCTCCATTCCCTTCAGTAGATGACCACTGAAATCATTGCAAATTTAAGCCTCTCCAAACTGGCAAGAGGGACAGGTTCTCCTGGCTGAGGTTCTTGCCCTGTGAGTTTCTCAGCTGTACAAAGCTCAAGGTTAGCATTGGTGATTTACCTGCTCCTCAGAACTTAAAGCTAAAGATTTCTTCCCTGCTAATGGTAACATCCATGTTTTTCATGCAGAATCCCTTCACCATGTTTTTCTTGGAACTGAGAGCTAATTCTGGATGTACAACCTGTCTGGGTTACTAAGGAAGGATTTTTAGAGCTTGTATTTAACATGCTGTCTCAGACCTTGGATTGAATGGGTAGCTGTCATTCTTTGTAGGGAATTTCCTATTCCACTGTGGCTGGGAGTATCCGAGTGGTAAGAAGTTGTTGGCTTCTGATCACATAGTACTGATTTATTCTGGTTTTGTCCTCAGTGAGTTAGTTACTGTGTTCCTGGAGGGTATTTTTTGGTGTTTTCAGTAGCTCACATCTCTAAATTTGGCAGAGGACTAGCTGGCTTCCTACCCTTTCCAGGCTTCAAGTTGTAACTTTTCTTCCCTGGAAACTGCCTAGTCTGCTGGAAAAAGAGACTTTCATGTAATCACAGCAGATTACAGATACTGGCACAAGACGTGGTGGGAACACATTTTGCCAAACTGATAAGTGAATTTGGGGCCTGGTTTCTGCAGTCTGGCCAGGCTGTTGCAGCAAAGGAATGGGAGCTGTGCTTTTTCTGGGACCACACAGGGAACTCCTGAACCAGGGTTGCCACTGGCAGGAGCTGTTTTTACAGGCTTGGACCTACCTGTTGTTTTTATTTGGGAGAATGCAGGTCATGCAGCTGCTGGAATGTTTGTGCCATCCCAGGAGCAGGTGATGGAGGGGGTGGATACTGGGGTGCTCTCCTGGTGGCAGAGCTGGCCTGGCACAGTCACTGTGACAACTGGCCCTGTAATCAGCTGGCCCAGGCACGAGCCAGGCCTTTGCAGCAATGGTTTTGCTCAGCTTCAACATCTGCATTCCTTTTTATAGCTAATACCTTGGGTAAGGTGTTATGAAATAGAGGCAGCTTATGTCTTATCACTTGGGAATCCCTGCCAAACTTATTTCAGCAGGATTTGTATATGTGGCCCTATGGGGGAACACAGTAATGATTTTTTTTTTTAAGACTTTTGAGTTTTCCTCTGCCTATATAAACAGACTTCTACCTCCTATGCTGCATTCAAGTCTTCCTATTTCTGATTCTGAAGAAGGTTTAACTCTGAGCGTAAGGTTTTGCAGGAACTGTCCCACTTTTCACCCTTGGTGGGTGAGCTCTGGTGTTCTGATATGTGATCAGAGCTGACGAGGAGTGAAGTCTGTTGTATTGCTGTGATCACTGCTCTGAACCAGTGGGATGATCTCTGTTCCCAGAGAAATCTCTATTACAGGCCTAGTAGCCTGCACTGACCTCCATTACTGTACTCTGTTATTTTTCCTTCTTACGCTACAAATTCACTTGTAAAGCGAGTTTATTTTCCAGCACTGGAAGTGTTGAGATAACAGAGGGGATTTCCTTGTTTAGTCAGCCTTCACTGGTTGATAAATGCAAGGAAGGCGTGATAAATGGGACAGAGCTTCTGACACACCGAGGGCGTGGGCCTAATTCCATTAAAAATGCTTGGACCAAATTGCTTTTAAATACAAGTAACATGTTAAATCTTTAGGCTTGCTGTATTCTGGTCAAAATAATTTTGGTGTGTGGATTTTAACCTTGGGAAGTTAATGCTCTAACTGTGTGCTTGCTGCAGTAACGCTCTACTGGATTGCTCTGAGGAGAGAAAATGTACCTTAGTGGGTGGGATTTTTTTCAAATCTTGGCCTGTTCAGACGTCTCTGTTATCTCCACCTACAGTTAAAAAGTAAATTGGCTTTTAGACATTCTGTTTCTGCATTTTACTGATTCCAGTAAACTGCAAAATTGGAAGTGTTTTGTTGCTTTGTGGGTTTGTGTCCACCTGTGCACTTCATGGTGTCTGATGAAGTTTGCTGCTGTACATAATGCTACGAGCAAGTTCAGTATGAAATGTTAGCCTGAACCCAAAGTGCCTGCAGATTCTGCAATTTATGTAAACTTTCAGTCCTTATGGAAGGAGGAAAAGGGTCACTGCTAGGTCCAGGCCAAGATACTGAACAAGGGACCAGTGCTTGTGGTATTCCGTATGGAGCAGCATGGTGCATGGATGTGTTATCTGTGTTCTCTTTTAAGTAAGAGTAAGTAGAAAGTTAATTTATTTCACATGCAAAGGCAGCATTTCAAGGTGTCTGCCCTGCCAAAGAGCTGACTTGGATATATGGAGAAATCAAACCACAGAGCCCAACATCTTCGCTCTGGCTGTCAGGAAAAGCCCTTGTACTTGTTGCCAAGTACTTCACATCCAGCTTGCCATGACTGCTTCCTGCTGCAGAGATAAAAATTATATTTAAGTGGAATAAAACACTGCTGTGGCAGGAGAAGCTCCTTTGGAGCATCCTGGTAATCTTCCTAATAGAAGTAGGAAACCTCAATCTGTTTCAGACTGCTGAGATGCTACTGTATTGCAAAATCCCAACCTAAAAATGGGTAACCAAGTTACGGGATAAACATGATACCTTTATCTTACCTTTATTAGCCTGCAATGCATTTGTTCTTTGAGCGGTAACTTTGAGATTTGCAGGCTTGGCAAGATAACGTGCAGGTATCCATTGCAGGTTGCCCTTATGCAAGTCCTCACCAGAAGTCTGAGCAATGCTGTCTTTGTATGAGAGACCACAGGGGGAAATGGGGGAAGGAGGCATCTCTAGCAGTACAGCTGGTGCTTGGTAAAATCTTCAGTTTAGAAAAAAATGCTTTAAAAAAACATGTGAAAGCAATGGATGGGGGTAGGTAAAATGTTTTGGTTTGCTGTTGCACATCTACTCCTTCCCCTCCCCAGCTGGGTTCTGAGTTGATGTAGGTGCTGTTATTGCTCTTTGAGAAACATCTTAGCTTGTCTGGAGTTAATGAAAAGCATTTTTTTTGCTTGCTCCTGTGATTTATTTTGAGAGGCTTCCTCCTGGGCAGTTGACTTTGCTGTCCCATGATTTTGTGACCGTGTCCCTGCATTTCGTGTTTAGCTCTGTGCAAGTTTCTGACCATTTCTTCCTTTTTCTTTCTGCTGCCCGTGGCCTCTCCCAGGGCTCACTCCATCTCACATTCCCTTAGGTAAGATACTCTTCAAGGCTCTAAAAGAGCATTTGTTTCTGTGCCAGGCCCTTGCAGACCTTAAAGGGGAAGCTGGTTATTTAAGCCTTGCCTAAACTTTTGACACAGATTGAGAAATCTACCACAAACCAATGCCCTGGGATTGACTTTTGTATCACAGTTGCAGTTAAATACCAGCTATCCTGTGTGTGGAAAACTAAATTCTGGCTGTAGCTGTTAAACAAGGGGAGAGAGGGCTGGCTCCTACCACTTGGGTTGCCCACAGCAGCCTGTGCGTGGACAGGGAGTGCTTCAGACCTGGGGTTAGGCTGCTTTTGCACGGTGTCAAATTGTCATTAACTTTTTCCTCCTTGTCCCGAACGCTTCCGAGCAGCGGCTACTCCATCCGCCACTCGATAAGTATGCCAGCCATGAGGTAACGTAGCACATGCCTGTGTCTCCTCAGTGGGGCTGGGGGGAGGACAGCTGCCTCCGTCACTGCTGGGGGGTTTGTTCTGACTTGTACAACCGGCTCCTTTCTCGAGCAGGCCCCTCTCCGAGCATGGATTAACCACGGCCTGCAGTTTGACTATTTAAAGGGTTTTTTAGCATCTCTTAAGGTCATCAGCACCTATCTTTTCTTGGACTAAGTGCAGTGTTGCACCAGTACCAAAGTCTGGTTGAAGCTTGCAGCCTTCAGAGGTCCCTGAAGGGCAGGGTTAAAGTTCTGTCACGATGTACAGCACGGCCATTGCTGATACCGAGGGGGATCCTAAGGGGAACCCTCTCCTCGGCCTTCCCTCATGGTGCCTTAGGTGGTGATCTCCTTGCAGGAGAAATGACTGCCAGGGCTGGACAAGGCCCACAGAACTCTCTCTGTTCATCCTCTTTCCAGATCAACGGAGGTTATTTTATGGCTGCAAATCTAAAGCAATTCCTTGGAACAAAAATAACTGAGATGAGACGAGTCATCTCCCAGCGCTCCTGCAGCCTGGCCCGGGGGAGCAGCTCTATGAGTAATTGCCTGGTCTGGCAGCTCAGTACAGAGCACTCCCCGAAACCCTTCGCCAGCAAAGCAGCTTGTTGGGTTGTCAAACAGCTGACCTGCTTTTCTTTGCTAGAAATATGAAATGCTCTGATTAATTTATTACACTGTGATTTTTTTGGTGAGCATTTTCTGATGCAAATGATCACCCCTGTAGAAATAAAACTGCTGATAAGTGCAGGTACATGGCCCTTCCCCTTCCCTCCCATGGGATGTGATACAGGAAACTGAAGCCTTTGTTTTGAACCTTTCTCAGCTTTCCCTTTCCACTATTTAAAACAAAATGTTTTTAGTTGGAAGTTTTTTAAAGCTAAGGGCTGGTTTCTTCTCTACTTACCGTGCCTTGATTCCCCAGTGAACTAGGACTTGTTTCCCTCAACATTTTAGCTTGAGGAATTGAGTGGACTGCATGTGGTATAAATGTTTTCCTTCAGAGTTTAGATGTGTTCTTGCCTGGTGTGCCTGAGAGATTTGTGCCAAAGGCTGAGAGGAGCTGCAAGTGTTCTGGGTGATGGTGTCACTGCAGGGGACTGGCCACAGAGCCCAGCCACACTGTGCCATTTGATACGGTTAAGAACTAACTTCTCTTGGTTTGTTGTTTTTTTTTTCTCCCCTCTTCTTTCCTCAAGGAATTCTGCAACCTTCAAGTCCTTTGAAGATAGAGTTGGGACCATAAAGGTAACAGTCTGCTTTGTCTTGTAAACACAGAGTATGAAGCCTTGTGCAGAAACTTTAATTTCTGCAATGTTTTTCTTGTAGACTAGTATTCGGGCAAATGGCCTCTCAGATATGTGAAGTCTTGGCTACAGTAGGTGACCTCGACAAGGGGGAATTGACTTGTTATTCCCAGTGCTGCTTTCTTGTTGTCCTCACTCTCTTCTCTCCTTCCAGTCCCGAGTGGTGGGCAGCAGGGAAAACAGCACTGACGGCCTCCACTCCCCCTCTGGAGCTGGGGACAAGCCTCCACAAGACAACGCTCCCTTCTAGACCTGGATGTGGCTTTGCACGGCTGTGCACAACTGGAAGAGCCCCCTCCCTCCCAAACCTTCACCACAGCAACAACATGCAAATCCAAGAAGGGGCTGAGAGCCAGTCAGGAGAGATCCATCCTTCATTCATAGACACTGCTGCTGGATCCAAGTCAAATCAAGAGAATGCAAAGTTTTGTACACAAATAATATTTTACACTAAAGTTTGTAGATTAAATGTATCACTGCTGTCCTTTTGGGAGAGCGTGTAAGCTGGAGTTTCCTTAAAGTAGCTCAGAAATGCCACTGGTGTAGATGAAAACAGTTTTCCCTTGTCTGACAGAGCTTGGAGCAGATACATGGCCCTGAGCAGCATGAGGAGGGCAGTAACTGGAGAAGCCAAGTGCATGGGCACCTTAGCTTCAGCTTCTGGCTCTGTTCTCTGTGTGGGCTACTCTGGGAGCTCCCAGGCTTCTCCTGTTACTGTTTTCTCTGGCTCTCGTTTGAGCTGTCGGGTAAATGGGATAAACAGTTGGGTTTCTTTCTGGGCTCCTGAAAGGTAAACTTCACTTAGCAGCTGCCTCGTTGTTACACTAATGCTCTAGCTTTAACAAAACTAAGAATCTTTATTTTTAAATGCAACGAACTTTAAAGAAATAAAGCTTAAAAACAAACAAACAAAAAAAAGCTTTGGCATCATATTAGGGCAATGCTCCCTTGGACTCTGAAGCTGAATTGCAAGCCTTACATCACTTACGCTTTACTTGTTATGATTTATTTTCTGTAGAGAAGACTGCAAGGGTTCTAAAGCTGGTTGTTGAGCACTGGAGTTTTGCATCATGCAGTCATAGCAGCATGTTTATAAAGCCAGTTCTTGTGTTAAATTCAGTGGTGCACTCTGTTTGCCGAGTGTATGAAACTTGCTTCTCCCTTCTTAGCTTATCCCTTCGTTCTTGGAGGAGGAATTTCTGAAGGCTGGAATATGGATACCGTTGGAGGGACTCTGCTCTGCTCTCCGAGGGCTCCTCCAGCTGGTACATCTGGCTGTGACTGGATGGGTTTCTCAGTTGAAAGCCCCAGCTCTAATTTTGGTTTACAAAACTGGCAGAGTCACGGAGCTCACCCAGTCCCTCCAGGGCCTGGATGTTTTGCTCTTTTGATGTCCAACTTCATTGCTCAGGAGCTGACAAATTCCAAGTTTTCTCCTAGAGGCCTGATCTTATTCTAGGCAAGGTGCCTCCACGTAGAAATACCTAGAGTGAGCAATTCTGTGCCTTAGAGGCGAAGTGGGACTTACTCAGGTCTTTAAACTTATGTACATATCTGGGTAGTTTTAGTGGTTTATCACTCCAGAGGGACTGAACTGCCTCTGACCCTTTAGAGAAGCAAGTTTTGACACTGATTTGATTAATCTCCATTTCCCCCACCCTTGCTCCCCTCCCTCTGCAGACCTGGGGATGTGGGATGAGATGTTAGTGGGCAGATGTACTAGGCCATAGGTGGAGTGTAGAGTGTCGTTCACGGGCACTCCTCATCTGACTGGAACTGGCCTCCCTGTGAGGAACAGAGCCAGTGAAATGGGGACCGCAGGAGCTTGGGTATGGAACTGTTTCTCTTTAAGATAAAGACTGAGGAAACTTGTCAATAAAGGATTCCTTTGGGAGAAAATGGAGTGAATGTCTTTGTCTTGTTCTATCTAACAGCACTGAAATGCTCTCTTGGGTGCATGTTACGAACTCGTCAGGTGAATACCACCTGCCTGCAGCAGCCTGAGGCAAGAAGCAGCTGAACCACTCCATCCTATCCCTCTGTCTTCTTGTCTGCTGGCTCTCTGGATGCTCTCTCATGAAGGAATGTACTAAGTTATATTTACAGTCTGATGTTTTCTTTCCAAGATGCTGGACACTGTTCCCAAGCTGGTTTCTGAGCTGTGCCTGTGCTCTGGGCTGGGAGCTGCAAACTCCATGGCTGGTGCTGCAGGTGAACTCCAAACTTCCTCATGCTGTTTCCCTGAGCTGGAAGCATGGGACTGCAGTCCTGGCAGTAACCTTGGCAGTGGGAGCTGAGGCTGGAGAAACTTGTAACGTGGAAAAGCTGCAGCTGTGGTGATACCTCAGGGAATCAGTCACCTCCATGGAAGCTCTGGCAGTCAAACAGCACGGCACGGGGGGAGCTGTGGATGGACGACTGGAGCTGGGAGCTGCTGTCTCCAAGTTTAAAAGGGCAGTGCAGAGCAGGCAAATAGGTTGTGGAGAGGCCAGCAGAGATCCTGTGTGCAGAGAAAGGATGCCTGGCTAGGCTTGAGGCATCTACTTGGTGGTGAGGGTTTGGGTTTGGTTTTATGGGGTTTGGGTGTTTGTTTTGGAGGTTGGGGGTATTTTTCTTACATTACATCATTAGGTAAAACTGTACCTCTGCAAGTGGGGCTAAGGACAGAGGGGTTGGTGTGAGACCTGATCCTCGAGGAGAGACGCTGCTGGGAGCACCTGGGCTGCGATGAGGAGAAGGCAGATCACTCCATCCCACAAAGCAGATAAACGGCAGAGTAGAAAAGTAACTAACTGCAAAAAGCAGGAAGGAGCCACTTTTCCTTGCTGGCACCACATCCCAACCCTCAGCCAAAACCACGGCAAGTGTTTCTTAAGGAATTTGACAATTATGCTCTGAGAGGGGTTGCACAACCACTCCAGCAGCAGGAGCCTGTGCTCATCCTGGCCAAGCAGGCAGTGTCCAGAGCCAAGCGTTCACCCCGGGCTGCCAGCCTGGGCCCACTTGCTGCACCCCTGTGGGTGCTGGGGTGGGCTCAGCATCTCTTCTTGGGTGCAGACTCTGTGCAAGATCCAAGGTCAGTGCCGGGGAGCCCCACAAGTAGCTGCTGTTTCGGAGGGGGAAAGGTGCAGGAGCTGGGCTGGGGATGGAGCTGGCGCAAGGAGTGGTGGGTGTGTGATTCATGGTGATGACTCTGTCAGTAAATCATCATTCATCTCTTTAAAACGTGAGTCAGAGACAGCAGACGGGAAAGGCCATTAGAGTGAGTGTCCCTGCACTGACGCTGGAGTCACCACTCCAGGGGCACCTGCTCCAGGATGCACTGGATGGGTGGAAGCTGTGCTTTTACCCAGCATTGGAAATAGCCATGTTTCCCAGGGAACAGCCAGGGGTGCCAGGAAACTTGAGCAACTGGGAAAAAACAGACTCATGAGCTTAAAACCCCCTCTTTTGCTCTAATTGTAAGCACTCGTTTTCATTAAAGGGAACCGGCTCTGCACTGAGCTCCTGGGGACCCCAAGGGCCGGTGTGGGGCCGGGTGGATGGGGTGGCAGGATGAGATTCTCGGAAGAGGGGCGGGGGTGAAGGTGCTGCCCAAAGCATACTTGGAGCTGGGGGTTGGTGCGCGGGCAGCGGGCTGAGTGCCCGGACAGCACCCTAAAGGCAGTGCACCCCCAGGCCTGCAGTGCACGGGTGATGTGCTGGGGGTGTTCCGTGTGCTGCTGCAGCCCCAGCCTCCGGCTCCCCCACTGTCCCGGCCTGACTGCAGCCCCTGTACCTCTGCACCGGCCCCGCAGATCCCCGTGTCACAGCCCCCGGACCCAGTGCTCCCTGTGCCACGGTCACCAACTCCTGCGGGACCCTTGTGCCGCAGCCGCCAGCCCCACTGCAGATCCCGGTCTCTGTACCACAGCCACCGGCTCCTGTGAAGGATGGCAGCCCCTGCCGCTTGTGCCACAGGCCCCGGTCCCACCGCAACGTCAGTCTCGGTGTCACTGTCCCCGAATGGCCGCGAGGTAGGGAGCCAAGTAGCGCGAGCAAAATCCTTGTGCATCGCTCCCTGGTGGTCTAGTGGTTAGGATTCGGCGCTCTCACCGCCGCGGCCCGGGTTCGATTCCCGGTCAGGGAAGTTCCGTTTTTGCGCTACGTTCCGCTTTTCCACCCTGCTTCCCCCGCCCCCTCCATTCCCACCGGGATCCCCCGGCGCGCTCCCGGCGCTGCGGCCGCGTG
>WEIT01008920.1:191689-224569 GCA_013389985.1 Dryoscopus gambensis
CCCGCGCCGGGAACCCCCCGCCCTGGTCCCCGGTGGCGGTGCGGGGCCCGCGCCGCCCCCCCTCTCCTCGGAGCAGAGGGGAAAAACCCCGAACAAAAGGCCTGGGAAGGTGAATTCCAAATGAAAGTCATCTATGTGTGTGGGAGCTGTGAATCACCCTGGCTCGCTCCAGAAGCCGGGGTGATTTTCCCTTCCCTTTCCTTACGTTATCCTGCTTAAATTTTAACGAAATAATTGGTAGCCGCTCGGCTGATGAGGTGCTTAATGAATGACGTACCAGCAGCGGGAAGCAAATCCAGCCTTTATAACGTGAGACTTGCAAAGGCAGCATATTTCTGTTTATTCGTGCAGTGTCTTCTGGCTCTCAAATTAAGAATTCCAGTCAGGTAATTCTGGAGATACGGAATGCAACTGGACCGAACGGAGACAGCGGATTCCCTGATAGCGCCTCACTCCTGCTTTTGTGCTGTATCAATACCTGACTGTTCCACGCCAGTGACACAAAGCCTTGAGTTTATTAGTGGAGTGTGGGCACTGATGGAGCCGGTGCTCCCTGGGGAGCAAGGTGAAGGCCATCCTGTCTGACATAAGAGGGAAAGCCGGAGGGTTTTATCTTTTCTAGGTTTGTTTTTATTGGGGTGTTAATTTTTGTGCACTGCAAGATGTTGCTGTTGAGCTGCCTGTGCTGCAGTAAGGCTTAAAAAAAAAAAAAAAGACATCAATTTGGTACACCATCTCAGACCGGTGTGAAATAATCTAATTCTCCCTGCTGATGTTTGCCTTGTGCCATCTTATCAGGAAAGAGAAATGCTGTGTGTGTGCTTAAATACTGTGTTAGTTTGCTGCTTTTGAAGCAAAAACTTGCAGGCCGCAGTCACCCAGTGGCTGAGCAGTGGTGGTTCACCCATTTCTCTGGGTAAATTAAGCTCTCCAAAGTATGCAGAGCTGCAAGGATTTCCTTTGGAAATGCGTCAGGATTGGACCTATTTAAATTCTTGAATTGTAGCAGCCTCCTTGAAGTGGAATTTATTCTTTTGACTGCAATTTCATTAGAGGCGTTTTCAGGTTCTCAGGCATCTGTTGGTTCCACGTTGCTTAGGATCAGTTTGTTTGCTTTTGATAGAATATGATATAATCTTAATCTGACTAAGGGATCCTGAGAAATAGATGCCAAATTCATTTGCTTTTATGAATTAGCTCTAATAGATCAAGTATGCGGTGCCCTGGGAGGGAGAAAAGAAGGGAAGCAAAAGCTGGAGTGGAAGAGAAATTGACATTAATATATAGAATGTAAGATGAAAAGAAGTTTATTTTTATTAAGCAGCTTCCTGTGGTTTTCTCGCCATGCTCTAAGGGCTTTGGAGAAATTCGTCATGTTGCTGGCAGTGCAGAATCTGCTTTGTGGGGAACTCAGGGTTTGGACATGGAATTTTCAGCCAAACAGCTTTTTGTAAGCATATATAAATACTTCTTTCCCTCCCTCATTTATTTCATCTTGGGGATTGTCCGCAGTGTTTAATAAAAAGGGGAGATGCTGTGACATGGTCATGTTCCTCCTAAATTTTGGATGTGTTGCATTGATAAATTGCAGGCTGGAGGCTCAAGTGAAAGATTCCCCTCCTTCACATGGTGGCTGTGTGCTAAATTTAACCGTCTTTTATCAGTGAGTGCCTGCAAAAAGTAATGTTTTGTAGCATGTTTTGTCTCCTGGCGTAGATCGTAGTCCCTGTTGATTATTCTGAGGAAGTATAAACACTGTTTCAGTCTTTCCCAAGTGCTCAGTGATCCACCTCCCGCTCTGCTGGTAGCGTGTCCTGGTTTGCAGTGGTTGCAGGCTGTTGATGTGGTTTGTGGCTGAGGTGGCACCATCACCGACCTGGCTGCACCAGGGAAGTTGCCCAGGATGGTTGGAGCCTGCCAGAGGCTTGTTTTGCAGTGGGTGGTTGGAACAGGGGTTGGAATGCAGCTGTGGTATGGACAAGCTTCTTGCACCATTCTCAGCGTGCCATGGGAAGGCATCCATGGAGTCAGTGAGGGAGTTTGGATCGTCATACTTTGGAAAATATGGAGCAGTACCAGAGTATGACTTAAGAACTTTCACGCTGGAGCAAGTCCAGAGGAGGGCATGAAGATGCTCCTGGGGCTGGAGCAGCTCTGCTATGGAGACAGGCTGAGAGAGCTGGGGGTGTATAGCCTGGAGAGGAGAAGGCTCCAGGGAGCCCCTTCCAGTGCCTAAAAGACTCCAGCCCCTGGAGTGGCAGGACAAGGGGGAGTGGCTTCACACTGACAGAGAACCGGGTTAGATTGGGTACTAGGGAAGAATTCTTCCCTGTGAGGGTGGCGAGGCCTTGGCACAGGTTGCCCAGAGAAGCTGTGGCTGCTCCGTCCCTGAAGTGCTCATGGCCAGACTGGATTGGACCAGCCTGGTCTCGTGTAAGGAAGGTATCACTGCCCATGGCAGGGGGCTGGAACTAAATAATCTGCAAGGTCCCTTCCAACCCAAACCAGTCTGGGATCCCATGAGCCTGACGGCACAAATATTGATGTTGACACCCCTTGGCCTCGCAGGTTCTGTGTTTGGCAAGTGGTGGTTGTCAGCACTGATGCTGTTATTCATTGTAGTTCCTCTCGTGGTGAGCTTCAAGAAGGAGTTTTGTCTGTGTTAAACAGTGTGATAAGGAAGATGAATGGAAACCTAACTGGATTAATTAAGAAATCATGTTTTAGGTTAAATATAAAAGTTGCTGTTCTGACTCTACTTTTTGAATTTATGAGCTCAGTTGCCAGAATATCCTCTCTGGGAAAGCAGGCACAACTGGAGGCTGGAAGGGCCTTCAGCAGATCCTGTCTATCCATTGAACGACTTGACTTAGAACAACAGTGCTGTAACTGGCCTCTGATATTTCCCATACTTTCCTCTTTTATCAGTTTGCCAGTTTTTAATCTTTTTTAAAGTATTGTTAATGTTAATAAGCAGATCAAAATATTTTTCAGTATGTTTGGGAATGGGTTGCCAGAACTTTTCTGCAGAGCTTATATGCAGACTGAGCACTCCAGTACCCGCCCAGAGCACGCAAACTGGCATCTGCTGGCAACTTCACTGCTCTCCTGTCAAACCACAAACAGGGGGCTTAATTTAAGGTAGTTTTAATACATTAACTGATTTCCCTCACAGTTTGCTCTCGAGCTGTGGAAGTCCTGTTTGTTTGGCTTTGCCTCTGCCTGGGAAGATGAGGATCTTCTGTCGCTCTCCACTGGCCTGAGGAAAAGACGTTTTCCAGGAGCGGGAGTGTGTTTTGGCGACCACGGGCTGTGCGAGGTGACCCCGCCCTATCAGCAGGTGACTCAGAGTCCTGAGTGAGCCCGTGCCCTGTCTCAGGTGTGGCTGCCTGGCCCATGGCACAGATGGGTCATGGCAGAACCCAGAGGGAGGGATGAGGAGCATCACCAATGCCCAGGACCAAAGCAAAGCTTTGCACTGTTTCTTTTAACCTGAAGAAGTTGTTTTCCAGGTGCTCTGATAACTGAAGTAATTTGAATTAAGAAGCACTGATGATCTGTGGTGATGCTGGTTGGCTAACCAGTGGCTGCTTTCAGTCTTGAAAGAAGGGAGTTTCAATGTTGTGATATCTTAGGATTTCATTAGAAGCTCAGTTGAAATATTGTCTTAATCAATAAAAACATACAAAGCACAATTGTTGGAAAGTGCATGTTTTACCTTCAGAGGCACTTTGCTTCCTATTTCAGGCCATGCAAACTGATAGAAAGACCTGTATTCCAGAAAGTGCTTCAAAACATTGCTTAAATGTTTTTAATAAAGTGATAGTAGCAAATAAAAAGGGTTACCATTTTTTTTTCGTGCATAAAATAGTTAATTCTAATTAGTGGCATTAATTGTGGGGTTTTAATGCATTGATGATACATCATTTTTTTTATTGGGAGAACATGAATAAGATTGTTTTAGCATATGTTCAATTTTCTTATGTCCTGGCATCTCCTCCTAATTCCACTTACCTTGTATCTGCATTGCACTGAAATGTGCCTTTTTAAAGCCCTTTTCTGCCTCTTTCATTAATGGTGAAGTGTTTTCAGTGCCAGTGTGTTGTAGGGCCAAATTCAGTAAAATTTAAGTGCCTTTTTCCTCTGGGTGCAAGTTTCTCATCTTCTTGTGCAAGTATTGAAAGGAGAAAATTGAAGGTTTGTGGTGCACAGGGGTGCAAGCAGAACAAGTCCTCTAGGCCCAAGTTAAATTTGCAACTGCCATCTCCTCTTTCATAATCTGCTCAAGGGTTTTGTAATGAGAATAGAGTTTCTCAATGAAAGATTGGGCTCTTTATTTATTTTTTCTTTTTAATATACTTCAGTGCTGTGATCTAAACTTTGCTGGGTGAATGGTTGAGCAAACAAAAAACCCAGTGGCATTTGGTTACCTCTTCGCAAAGCATCTCTAAGGAACTTTTTTTCTGTTTTGTGACATAAGTCTGCGTTCATTAACGGGTATTTTTGTGGTGATGGCTTCTGACCAGTGAATGATGCAAGTGAATGGTTCAGTGGATCTGGTTGCAGTGACAGGCAGTATCTAAGACCAGTGATAGAAAAGCACAAACCAGAGATCCACCAGCACCCCACGTTTTCCCCTCCTGCCTTCTGGGCTTCCTCCTTCCCTCTGAGAATATTTATTTATATATCTGTCAGGAACTGTTTTTAACAGCTTGCTCTAGGAGCACTTACACCATTCTGCTTCTGCTTTGGTCACAGGGAACTTCACAATCCTTCCTTGGTTTCCTCTGGGTCTTACTGAAGTTGTGTTTGGTGCCAGGGATTCTGGAACCTTTGCGACTTTTAAAGAACAATCTGTAGAAAAACTGAATATACAGAACCTCTGGAGTGCTCCTGTTTTGCAGTGGGGAAAGGAGAAGCCCAGAGGTCTCTGATGTCATTACAGTGACCTCTTACGCAGTTCCAAAAAGCAGAAACTCACAGAGATCTTCTCTTTGTATTTCCCCTTTTATGTCTAATTTTTTGGCTTCACTTCAAATGAAAATATCCTCTTCCTTTCCATCTGCCATTACTTATTTTACATCTTGGCAGGTTTTTCTGTTGCTGTGCAGTTTTATTTATGTGGGCCTTTGCCTGGGTCAGTTGTCAGAGAATTTTCCTTACGAATCTGCTTCTCATGGCTTGAGGATTTAGGGACATTTACTGGAAACACAGAATTAGGTTTCAAGCTGCTTCTAGAGAGGAGGGGGACTTGGGATCCAAACTCCAGATGCTGTGGGCAGTTACTAGTGATAAAATCTGCCATAATCTTGAATATGCCAGGTGCAGGAAATTCCTTGTACTAAGGCTGGGCCCCATCAAGTGAGATATTTATAATTTCAGGTTGCTTCCTGAGTTTCCTGAGGGTAAGCAATTAAGAGGTTGTTGTTAAAAATATTTTAAGCAGTGTCTTAATTTTACTACTCTGTAGTTCTAAGGTCATCATGGAAGCTGATGCTCTTGCTTCTGATAGTTAGAAGTACAGGAAGGGAGATGAGCAGACAAAATGGGATGTGTAAGATGGGATGTGTGGATCCTGAGCGTGGCAGTCTGTCTTTGGGAGACGTGTGACATTGTGATAAAAGCAGGTGGAAGGGGAATAAAATTAATAAGTGTTCATGGGCTTTCACAAAGGCCATATGGGATCCCTGTGAAATCATCTGGACGGGGAATTGAAGCAGCGCTGGGTTTGGTTTTTTTTAAGATCTGCTCTAGTCCGTGTCCACCAGGGACTGGGGTTACCCCAGTGCAGTTCTGGGTCAGACTGATGACAGCTTTGATCTGATACACTGCACCCATCTGATATGCCTCACCTGACTTGATCCACGTGGCATTTTGGGCAGGGGCCCTTGGTGGGTGCTGTGAGCTGCAGAAGAGGTTTGGAGTGGTTGGTGGGACCTTGGTTGGAGGTCCTGGATCCTACACTCTGCCCAGCACTCCCTGCCAACTCCTTGCCTGCTGTTCCTTGAGGAGGAGGGAAGGCACCGTGAAATCCACTGAAATCTGAGGTGACCTGTTTCTGGGAAGCTATAACCAGACATATTCCTGTTTTAAATTGCATTTAAAAGCCAGATTCAGTTACTGTTCAGAGCAGTGAATAGACTTAAGTTCCAGACTCATTCTGAGTTGCTGTTCTTTGGGAACTTGAGGAACATTTTCCATGTGGTACCTAACGAGCTCTGTCACACAGGGACCCTGCTTTCTCCACGTGTATAATTCTGAGGCATGTCTGGGAGTTCTTCTAGTCTGAGTGGGGAAGGAAAAATAGAGTCTGAAGCATGTCTTTTCTTTAGAAAACTTATTTTATCATTTTGGAGTTTGATTTGACAAATCACTGGTCAGTCAGTCCTTCTTCTGAAGGCCCTGATGGGAATGCTGGGAAATAACATTCTTGCTTGGAGTAGACCATTTTTATCACAGAGTGAAATAAATGCACGTTCAATAGAGATGTTTTTGTCTGGACAGTAACTAGTGAAAATATTTATTTTCCTTAATAAATACCTCATTTTTTCTTTTCCTACAAAGTTCCTGATTTCCACACTCACTCACTTCCTTCTTGTTGCACTTTTAAATTGGCACAGCATTGGCTCTTCACAATTGGCTTGGGAAAACCAGGCAGTGAGAGTTAATCAGAAGGTGCTTGGAAGGTGCACAGGGTAATTTCCCAAGCCTGCCCTGCCATTTCCCTGAGTGCTTTGGGTAACAGGGCCAGCAGCCAACATGACTTTATATCGGGCCTGTCATGGAATATATATTGGATGATGAAAACCCAGCATCTCCTCTGGTTGTCCTATGTTGTGTAAGGCACAACTCCTTACCCTGGTTTCCTGCAGCTTGTCTTAAAACCACATTTCTTCCTGTGACTTGTTTTGTTGATATTTTCCATATAAAGGGCAGGGAGTCCCTCTTGGTGTTAAAAAGGATCTATGATGACTTTCACTCTTTTTGCTGTTTTGAGGCTGTTTAAATGTGTAGATGTACAGAATATTATTTTTTAAATAACCCTAAATGAGGAAAGATGCTGTTTTACAACTAATTTTGTTCCTGTTAAGGATCTCCAGGAGGACATACCCTTGGTTTGGGGAATACAGGTAGGAATGACCCTGGTTTAACATTGTACTGATGGCATCACATCAGGGGTACAGGCAGAGTGAAGAGACATCTGTCACGCTCCAGTGTTAGTGAAAATCAGAGGGAGAAATAAAAATGTCAGTCACAAAAATTATACTTAGGGTTTTCTGACTTTATTATCAGTTATTTAGGTGAAAAAAAGACTAAATGTGATAATTCCATACTTTCTGCTGAAACTGAAAGGCCTTGGGAATGGCAGTGATTAAATTATGCCCCATTATAATAGTTGCCTTTTGGTTCTAAGCCCTCTGAAATGTGACTCCTGTCTGAAAACCTAGTGTATAAAATCTGTCTGTGTTCTAATTCTTACCCAATTACAGCGTTGGAAAACTCAGTTACAGTTAAAGTCTGAGCATGGATTTTCCTGAAGTGTCAGGTTTTCAAACTAAGTGTCTGGCCTGAAATTCAAGTTGTGTCTTTTCCTATTAAATCACCAGTGAGTTAGTGGGAAAATCAGTAGGACAAACACATTCTTTGTTGCCTTATTATTTCTAAATTATGGACTGGCTTTGTTTTTTTCTTTTTTAAGCAGCCATGAAATACTGTTGCTAGACTGAGTGGTGGAACTGAGGACATCCTTCAACAGGCAGTCTGCAGATTAAATGTATGCAGAGAACAGGGGAAATAAATATCGTTATGGTTTGTGGGGGAGTAGTATAAAATAAATCTTTTTGTTGGTGAAACCACACTGTATGGTTAGAAAATACCAAAGAGTTTGTCTCCTGTAAGAGGATGCCAGTTTAAATTAAAACTGTTTTTAATCCAGCCCTGTGATTTGTTTAGGTATTTGTAGCTAGAAGAGCTGACTCCAACATACAGGGCATGTACTGGGTAACATTCTGGGGATATTATAAGAATATTGTGACATTAGCATTGTATTCATAGGGATGAATTTGGGATCACTAGGGAATAAATGTGTTCTCTACCTCAAGGTGCTTTCTCCTGTGATTTACTGTGTGTTTGCCCCTGGACATGGGCTCTGGTTTAATTCACCTGAGAAGAAAGAGAAATATTTGCAGTGAAGGCATCACCCCTGGCATCACCCAGCCTTCAAAAGGAACCTGGTTCTATTTTCCTCCCAAAACAACAAGTGCAAGTTTGAGTAATACAAGCTGTGCTGGTCAGTTC
This sequence comes from Dryoscopus gambensis, assembly GCA_013389985.1. Taxonomy (NCBI): domain Eukaryota; kingdom Metazoa; phylum Chordata; class Aves; order Passeriformes; family Malaconotidae; genus Dryoscopus; species Dryoscopus gambensis. Next base: position 199,988 of record WEIT01008920.1, read on the forward strand.
AGATTTTATCGTGGAATTCTGTAGTTTTAACTCCTTTCATGCTTCTGAATGTCCACGTGCTGCGGATTTGAATGGGGCAGGTATGAAACTCATCTCATCGTGGCTTTTAAACCATTTTCTGTAACACCTGACACCATCCACAGGGGAGGAATCTGTGGCAGGAAGTGAAGAATGTCTTCCATGTCATCTCCATCTCCATCTCATCATCTCTATCATCTCTACCTCTATCTGTACCTCTGCCTCTATCTCTGACTCTTCTATCTGTATCTATATCCTGGAGATGGTCTCTGGGGGTATTGGTTGGTTTGGGTTTGTGCTCACCCCTCACAGTGGTCAGAGGACTTTGATCTACAGCCTGTGCCCCTTTTCTAATCAGAGCACCCCTTACTCCTGGTGATGATTTGTTTGTTTTGTTTTTATTTGGGCTTTTGGTTGTTTTTTCAAGCCTAAAGTATCTTTTACAACACCAATTGCTCAGTTTCTGTGAGGAAGTGAAATAATGAAATAGTCTCCTCCCCACCCTCCACAAAAACTGGGGAAATCCAGTTGAGCAATTAGGAGAGGAGAGGATCTTCAGATATACCTAATTTTTTAACTTTGCACAAGAATTAATCTCTGGAACTAAAGTCTTTGGAACTTAACTGAGTGGATACATGTGCTACTTGAATAATTATGCATCATCTTAGGCTGGAGGACCTGATTGGGTACAAGAGGTAAGGGTAAATGGGGGGTGAAGTTTACTTTCTGCCTGCATTATTAAATAAATAAGCTTAATTTTTAGAATAAAACCTAATATGTGAAATAGGATCTGACAGAAGCAGTGATGTTGGGTTCCTGGTAATCATATAAAGGCATTTTGGCTTTTCTGTTCCTGATCTGGCTGGGTGGTTGGTTCTGGAAAATATAAATTCTTTATAACTTCTGCTGTTCAATTCTGCTTATTTTACCTTGTTATTCATAACTTTTTTTAAGTGGAAGATTTGTGTGCTTGGTGGGAGACAACCATTAAGGAACAGAGATTAATAATCTGAAAATAGGTGAAGTTTCTCAAAAGGGAAGCACCAGAGTGGATCATTTTAGATCAGGGTGAAGATACAAGTATTGCCTTCTGTTGTTACTATAAACTGGTCTTCCTTTTTGCTTTTTTACTCATTAAAATAAGGTCTTCATTTCAAAGTCTTTAAGAAAACTGCTCGTGATTGAAACTGCCAAGAGTGTTTATGGGGTTCATTTGACAACAAAGCAATTCTAACACCAAATTAGGTGTAAATAATTTTGGTATATATTTTGTAGTTTGTAAGGCCATACTTCTAAATTACTTAAATTGTGTGTGGGGGGAAACCCTCATTTACCTTTCCATCTGCCTCACAATTGATAGAAAAAGAAAATTGGAATGACCATTTTTCCCCTCCATCTCCTGCTGCTGTCGATGAGCGCAGAGAGGAGCCACCTTCCCCTGCCCTGCCAAGTTAATTTCGGATAAATCTTCTTCTTGCCCTTTGCAAACCAACTTGTAATTTGAAAGATGTGTTTCTGTCTGTTCCTTTTGTGCCTCAGACTGCTTATTTGGCTTTTTTTGCTGTACTTGTAACCTCACTTTGTTCCTTCTTTTTGACCAGGCAAAAGCCTCCTGTGCTGTAAAAAGGGGCTGCTTTGATCAACATTGTCTCCTTAAATTCTCTTTTTGTAACAGTCTGCCAAGAGGTTCATGTTTTGACAGCTGATGAGATTTTCTCAACCTTTTCTTACATGAGACAATAGACTTCTTTTTTTTCCCCTTTATTCCTATTTAAAAGCCTTTAGTTGTCTTACCTACAGGTGTGACATAATAGCATAAATCTCCTTTTTATGTGAGTAGACCCATCTGTTCCAAGAGTTCTTTTATATTTTAAAGGTTAGGCTATATTGATATAATCATTAGCAGTATGAGGTTTTTTTAACTGATGTAGTTTGTACAACGCTCTTAGCAGAAATGGGGCTTTATGCCTTTGAAGAAGTTTGAGGTGTTTTTTCTCCAGAAGTGGCATCAGCATCACTCCACCCACAGCACGGAGTGTTGTGGGTTGGCTGATTTGTTCTAGTGAACTTGCAGTGAGTAGTCACAGTGATTCAAAAACTATTTATAGGGAGGAAAAATTAAAAGTAATAATGAACAAAGCAAACAGCTGCTGATTTTCCAGAGATTTTTGACTAACTGAATAAGCAGATGTAGGGTTTTTTATAGCCATATGCAGTTTGTGATGCTTGCACTCTGCACATAAAGTGCTGTGATGTCATAAACAATAATTTAATATTGAAGGATTAAATGGGAACAATGAAATCCTGAGTAGGGAATCCACTAACCCCCCTCCCTCAGGTTTTTAGAGTAATTATTTCAATTGAGGAGGGAGGATAGAAAATGCAAATCCAATACTTCATATTTTCTCCCCTAATATGGAAAACCTTCTTTAGTAGGTTTGAATCTTACTCTTGTGTAGGGTACAAGGTCACAAGTCTTTATAACAGGTTGGTCCATCAGACTTAAATGGTTACATTTTAATCTGCTAATCTCATTAGGGAAACAACACTGTGTCGCTGTAGTTAAGTTTGTCACAAGTTTCAGTGTAACCTCTCTTGCAGTCATCTGTGGTGGATGTTACATGAGTTCAGACTTGAATTTAGCAGGAAAATGGTATTGTTCCAGATTTCAATCATTTAAAAGCTCTGTGTTTCTATTTTTTTAGAAGAACTCAAGAGAATTTAATGAAGTCTTGAGTGTCAGTCTTTCAGTGTGGGAGACCTGTCCTCTGTTCCCGAGGCAGATGGATTTGGACACAGTAAAGTTCTTTTTTTCAGGGAGATGTATGCATTTACATTAATTCCCTGGATACTCAGCTTTCCATCAGGGCTTATATGTTAAAACAGAATGTTTTTATGGATGTGAAATCTCCAACATGATCTTTATCGAAAGGTCACAAACTGAATAACAAAATTCAGCTGAAAGGCTTTTGTGCTGTGATATAAAAAATACAAGCAACACCAAAACACACTCTTGGATGCTTTAACGAAATAGTAAATGTTAGTGCTCCAATTAATAGGTTAAAAAAAATCTTTATTTGAAGACAGCTACAAGGAGAAGAAGAGTGCTTTAAGACAGTAGTGGTCTTCTGCAGGCACTTGTTAGCCAGATTGCTTTGCCTTCAGCTTTTTCACATTGTTTTTCCAGTAATGATTCATTTTGTGAGTCATGTAAGCAAGTAAGGGTGTGAAAATAAAGACTTGGGAGTTTCTATTTTGTATATTGATTTATTTTCTTTTATTTGCCTTAATTGCAGCATTATTTCTTTAAATACTTGCTAACTGTGATACAGCTGCTGTACATGGTGGAGATGGATTATGAAGCAGTGTATCCTGAAGATACTTCCCCTTTTCTGGTAACAACATATGGAGCAGGATGAGGACAATTCTGTCAGTAGAATTATTCAGTAAAAAGGATTCTGCATCTCTCAGAGGAGGTTTGGGTTCTCAGGAAACACATACACTTTTTGTCCAGTAGAGCTGAGATCATGTCTGATTTCTGGAAGGAAAAGGGAGTATCTGTCTCTTGGTTAGAGGAGGAAAGAGTGCTAAGCATATTTATGGTTCCAGTATATGGGGAAAATACAGCGTTACATAAATTGGATTCAAACTTGAGGGAGGAATAAGTCTGGAAGAGCTGGTTTGGTATAGCAAAATGGTTGCAAGAATTCACAACCTCCCCAAGCGAATTTCTTTTGTTTTACAAAACTTACCATGGTTTTAATGTGTTGCTGAATTCAGTTTGCATTTGTGTAGCTTTGCTTGTTTTTATCTGCATCATTCTTTAATCTTTTTTCTTCTCATTTTCATACTCATTTCTGTATTTTTGATACCGAAACAGGTATATATTCCCCTCTCCAGACTTCCTTCTTTCTTGTGTGTGTTGTTGAACTGGGTGTCATGCACTGATGTGGATTTTGAATGCTCCCATTCCTTTTCCAGCATCTGTCCTTTCATTTTCTCTGCTTTTGTTTGAATATCATGTAATAAGGAGGGGGGATATTTACTAGTAATTACAAGCAGGGTATTATGTAGAGCTCTGGGTCAGTGGATCTGGCCTGCTGAATAATGAGATTGGATGGGGAGATCAAAACATTCCTGAGTCACTAAATTGGAATTGCCAGTTGCAACAGAAGCTGAGGGAGCGAACCCCTGGGAGGTGCTGGGCTGGCTCAGTGCTGGCAGGGAGGATGCACGGGGGAAGGGAGGATGCAAAGTAGCTGGCATGGGTTTCTCATATACTTTGATTTTTACAAGAAGTAGTTTCCTTGGGAATTTATTTTTGTCTCGTTTGGTTATTTTCAGCTGTAAATCATGCTGCCTGCTCTTAATGAAACTTGATATTGGCATAGCTGTGAGACTGAAGGAAATATTGCTGCTTGCATCCAGATTAAGACCACACTTCACTACATGCCTGGTTATTATATAAATGTGTGCTGTAAAAAATACAAACTTCTCTGCTGATGGAGTTTTGATGAGGTCTGGGCCAGAATCTTGTATTTGAACCTTCTATCCACACATCATTGTATGATATTTACATCATTATATCCCCAATTCTGACCTTAACAGGATAGCTCATTTTTTCAGTGTACATTTGTCTCCAAAGTACATTTGGACTTTGCTTTTTTCTCCTGTTCTAGTCATGTTATTTTCATAAATTGAACGTAGTTTGACTGTCAACATACCTTGGATCTGAGGTTGCTCTCTGAAACAGAATCAGTGGTACAATTAAAGGTGGTCTTCATCTGGGTAGGAAGCCATAATTCTGTTGCTAACACCATTAACAATCTGCAGCTTTCTATAAATGCTTAAAGAATGTTCTTGTGGATTACTCTTTAAAGAAGAAAGCTGTAGGCAGAGAACCTGGGAGCTTCTATAGCTTCACAAAGTAGGACATTTTTCCTTGGGGAGTTAATCCACCCTCTAGTACTGCACAGGCTCTGAGTGGGAAAGTTTAACTCCCTGCCTGTCATCATTCAGGAAAAGTCCTTTGCTAGTTCCTATCAAAGGAACTAAACAGATCCATTAACAATAAGCTGATTATTGAGTTGTTGGTTGGTTCATTCATACCCACTTAGGGATGTGTTGCTGGATCAAGCAGCTTCTTACAGATGGCACCAAGCAACTGCGGTGGGCAGCAATGCCAGCAGCTCCCTGGGTGTATTCCCAACATCTCTGTTTGCCATGCTGGAACCTTCCAGCCCGTGAAAGGCCTAATTATTAATTCAATGGGGAGTTTATTTCTCAAGTGCATTCAGAGCTTGTTCTCTGAAAGCTGTTGAAAGGGTTTGTATGACAATTAAGCGATGACTTGCCAGGTAAAAGCTGCTCTGAAGTTCCGCTCACGAGGTTTATTGTTCAGTCATCTAAAGCATAAGTGACTTTATGATTGGTAATGTGGGTTAGATGTGTCCTGTAGCTGCTTAATTGGCAAGGTATTTTAATCTGTTGCAGGGATTTTCTCTGATTTTTTCCATAGCACCAGGTGGCATTTCCTAGGCTGCTCTTGCCCCTGTGCTCTGTTATTTCCATGTGATGGCTGATCCGGAGCCTTGGCCGCTGAAAGATTGAGTGTGAGCTGCTGGGTCATCACAGGTTCTCTCCCTCCTTGTACACCAAAATGAGACTGTCTTTGCCCTTTGGGTGATGTGCTTCGGGATGAGGGAATGTGAATTGGATGACACCGCCGTTTTCTTGATGGAAATTAGTCCTGGCAGGAGGAGCTGGTGTTGCTCCCCAGAGCAGGCTGTGCCTGCTGCTCCGGTGCCGGAGCTTGGGGTCTGCTGTGTTAGCTAAGCTGCTTTACAGTCTCTCTCTAACAGCACAACAGATTACCAAGACTTGAAAAACATGCTCCTCGTGTTCTCCGTGCAGATATTCACAAAGGCCTAAGTTGAAAAAGTCCAAAGTCTTAAACAGATAATGTTTATTAGCGTTTCTGTGCGACTGGATAGGTGTGTCTCAGAGTCATATCTTTCCCATAACAGGCTGGGGAAAAGAGACTGAAATTATGGGTTAGACCATAGAGGCCTTGAATCTATGTTTTTAAATATTTGTCATTTATTTTGACAGTTGGTCAATTCTAAAGACAAGTATTTACATTGTGGGGACTTACTGTGGTACAAATATTTATAAAACACTTGTGTGTTCTTACTGTACAATAATGTGATGATAATTTTTCAGTGAACCCTCAACTTCAGAATTGGTTGACAACTGATTTGCTTTTGTTTTGTCTTTAGGAGAATCAGTTTTAGACGTGTGTGAAGGTTGTTATCACTTACCTTAGAATACTCGAAATAGACACCAGGTAAGTTCTGGTTTTTTTTACTTCTTGTAGCTTCTCATTTAAATGCAAATATTGCTGAGGAAACGAAGTTCAGATTTTCCTGTAAAAATCTCTTACTACCTCAGGAAGCCAAGCCTAAAACACCTCATATTTTTCCTGGTAACACAATCTTGTGTATGCTTCTCTCGTCTCCCCTTTAAAATTTTTTTTTTCTCCCTTGAAAAATACCAGATTGTGAGGACAACTCTAAGTGACTCTGAGACAGATGGACGGGATGTGGAGGCCAGTGGTGCTTTTTCCTTTCTGTGACAAATCAATATTTACTGAAGTGCTTTCAGGCTCAGTGTTTTTCTTTGGACATTTACTAATAAATACTGGTTGAGATAGAATAACTCAGTTGTAGATTAACACCTGTAGTTAATTTTCTGCACCAAAAATCTTTGAAAAGCTGGAATCTTAGCTTTAACCAACATTATATTTTACCACTTAGCAGAAATGCTTTGTGGAATCCAAATCTTTCCTAAAATACTCGAGTGCTTCCTAAAGTCGTATAATAAAGTATCAACTAGATATTATTTTTGTAAGAGCTGGCAAAATATAATTTCCAAGCTGGACTCTTTAATCATCTTTTAATATGCTCTTAAAACTGTAATTGTAGAGGGCTTGACAGCATTCCTGGTAGTTTGTGTTACAGTCACGTGCAGGGTTGGGCTGAGCTGGGGCAGCAGCAACCTTCCCCTGCCCAGCACTCCCAGCACTTCTCCGAGTCTGGGTCATTCCTTCTGGTTCTTACTTTCCCTTTTGGGGGTTTCTCTGTTCTCTATGTTACTGGTGATATTTTGGAAGACTGGGAGGCTGTTGTGCACTGGTTTTAACCAAACTCGTTTGCAAACAGAGTATCCATTAAGGTTAATAACCTCTCATTATCCTGTGTCTGATGGGTGTCGTTCACTGTGTCAGGAGGAGGTGGATTTTCTCCTTTACAGTGGGATTTCACTTTCTGGAGCAGCTGTTTACAACCAGATTCCCCACACTGTGGATAGACAGTTGTCTGTAATGCTGTGAGCATCACCTGTGTACAGGTCTGTGCATTGCCACATGCATTCAGGGAGTGAATTTATTTTTTTATTTTATTTTTAGGAACTTAAACTGATGAATATACAGACACTGAGAGAATGAGAATTCTGGAGATTGTGCCCCAGTGTCCTGCTGTAGTAATATCTTTAAAGCTAACATTGTTTGGTTTCCTGTGCCCCTTCTGATTTTGATCAGTGGAGCTGAACAGCCACAACTCCTTCCTGAAGCAGCCTTTCCTCCAGTGAGGGAATTTAAGGGACAGCGGTGCCAGTGTGACTTACACAGGGGGACATGGGAAAAGTGGTATTTGAGGATTACAGTTTCCAGAAGTTTGTTCTTGAATAAATACTCAATGCTTCAGCCCTGGAGTGAGATGAGAAGTACTGCTGTTAGTCTGCTTCCCGAGACTAACAACACTGACATTTTGCGGGTATTGTCCATGGAATTAGCCTTCCATCCCTTTATTTCAAGGTAGTTCTTCCTAGATCCAACAGTGATGGTTCAGTGTTGTCCCAAGCTCTGTCCTCCACCCTCCATTCTGCCACACAGGTCAGCATGTTTTCTTAAAAAAATTGATCCCCCTCACTGCCAACTTCCATGGAAATTCTTTGCAGCAGATCAAGTGGAGTTTAATTCCTCCTTCCCTGCTTCTGGCCACCAGATCTGCTGTCACCCTTTTCGGTGCAGACATTCTTTGGGATGTTCTGTGAGTATTTAATTCCCTAAAGTGGCTGAGAACTATTGATTTTTTTTCTTGGCTGTAATAACACTTTGCCATTTTAATGAGTTAAATACAACTTCCAAAAGGGTCAGCAGATGTCGCAGAAACTATGGTATCACCAGTTTCATGAAACTTGATGGGATTCTTCTGAGAAGATGAAAAGAAAATTAGAGTTTCTAAGGTTGAATTATCCAGGGATGTATTTAGAGCATTAAGGCTGACTTCCATAAATAACCTGTCAGGTTTAATCTGAGTCTATTCAGCGAGGTGGTACCAGTTGTACTTACCTGGTGCTGCTGAAAGCAGTTGCCTGTTGTGGTAGATCTGACTAAGGCAGGATATTGTGGCACATAGAGGGTTAAACACTGCACTGGTTAATCCAGGAGATTACCTTTCTCCAGAGCCTTCCCAGAGAAACCTCTTCAGGGCATCCTGCTTGGTTAGAAAAGGGAGCAGATGGCTTGTTGCTGCTGAACACAACAGTTTTTAAAAATACAGGGCAGCTCTCAGGATTGTGAATTAGAGCCACGTGTGAAAACAGCAGGATAAATGATATCCAGGTTTAGGAAAACTCGGAACTTAAATAACTTGCACCTTTATTGTCTGTTTCATATTTAAGAAGCCAAAGGTTGCATTCCTAGTAATAATGCTCCTCTGTTCCCTTAACTAAAAAGCTTCCCAGATGAATTCCCATCACTGCCTTGTCCTCCACTCTTGTGCCAAGGCCAGTGTGTCCATTTCATACCAGTTTGGAGAAATAAATGCTAACATCCCATTACACCGAGCGGTGGATCCCCAGCACTGTTCAGATGGAAGCAATTAAGGCTGCAGCAGTGTGGAATTGTATCCCTGTGCCTGCAGACTGATAGATACTGCCTGGGTCAAACTGAATTCATTTTTATTAAACAAATTGGCCCTAATTTAACAGCAGAGATTTTGTTAAGCAGAACATGGTGTATGTCTGTGATCTACAGCATCTGTCACCAAGGGCACGTTGGATTGATGTTACAGGAAGCTTGTTATGCTTAAATAGAGCTGCAGCTTTTAGCAAAAAATGTCCATAATGCTCTGGAAGCTCCTGCTTGAAGCAGTATCTTCCTTGGAAGGGCTAAATCAGCATGTAAAATTCCAATCAGGCTTTTCCCTGCCCTCCTCCTGACCTCTCAGGTCCCTGTCCAAGAGCAGTAGTGACAGACACTGCTTGGCAGGGAGCTGCTGGCACGGACTGGTGTGCAGGAGCTTCAGGGAGGTTCCAGGAGGGTGGGAGGAAGTGATGATGGTCCCAGAGCAGGAGGAGCTGAGCAGGGTGCCTGGGAAGCGGTGGGAGCAGGCTGGTGTGATTAGGGAGATTACCAGAGACACGTCAGGATCATCAGTGTTTGACCTCAGCTCCGGGGCAGAGGGGGCTGGGAGGCTGCCTTTGGGAACGGCTGTCCCAGGGGGTTGTGTCTGCTGTGTGCCTGGGTGTGGGGTTTCTGTCCTGAAATATGGTTTTCCTTTCCCTGAATCAGATTATGCTCAAATAACTGAGTTGTTTGTGTTGTGTCTTGCAGCACTCAGTAATTTTCCTCCCATACAGAAAGCTTTTGGTACTGAACAGTGTCCTTGAAAATAAAAGATATTCTCTCCCTGCCCACACATTCACCTTCCAGATTTGGGGTGTAGTTTGAATTTTTAGCCAGAGACTTAAAGTTTAGTCTATTTATTATTAATAGCAGTAATTTATAGCTTCCTTTAGGAAGCTTTAAATTAAACTGGGTAGAATTGCCAAAGACTTCTTGAAGGAGATTCGGTGAGAGTTTGGTTTAGCCTGCATATTCCAGTTAGAACAACGGGACCTGGTGCCCAGTGTTAAATGGATGTAAAGGCAGAGGGGCCAAGTGAGAGGGAGAATCAACAGCAGGGTCTGAGCTGAACAAGCCAGTGGTGATGGGTCAGGGCACATCCTTGTCACTTGGTCCCCCTTGTGCGGGTGTGACAATTCCCATGTGTTGCCAGAAGCAGAGCTGTGGTTTTGTGAGCTGTGAGGTCGCAGCTCCACCCAGGCAGTGCAGAGGGTGAGACCTGAGGGTGTTGCTTTCAGCCAGCCTTGTGAAAGCTGAAGTTATTAACTTTGTTATATAAGACATAGGGTTAAATTAGAAAAGTCTGGTGCTTTAAATATCTTTTTCAAAGGCTGCATAATCTGGTGTGGGCTAATTGTAATGACATAATCCAAAAATAGCCAATAGTCTTTTCTTGGATGCTCATCCTGGCTGCAGTTCTGCAGCTAAGGAACAGCAAAGCTGATCTCCTCAGGATGGGAGAGGACAGAACCAGATCTGGACCTGGCATGGCAAAGGGGACGCCTCTGGGGTCTGTCACATTTGGATGTGGAGCAGGAGGTTAATCCATGTTCAAGTAGGATGATTTTAACTAGAATGCATGTTAAATGTTGGATCCACAACTTTAAATTATGAGAGAGGGAATCTCCTCTCTGGGCAGACATTCCCTCTTTCCTTGTGGAATGCACAGGCTTGGTCACATGGATTTGAGAAAGGATTCTGTTTGACCTGGTGTTGGTGATAAGATGGGGGACTGGGGTTTGGGAGTTGTGGGGAAATTTATTTTGTTTTTTGTTAATTTAATTTCTGAAATAGAAAATACAAATTAAGTCAGTTACCCCAGTGCCAGTGTGGTGCAAAAAGGCAGCCTCAAATTAACAGCAACTTCTCTGTTGTCATGTTGTTTTTATAGGTATTATCACAAATAAATTACCTTAGTATTAAGATGAAGTGACTTTATAGGTGTGTTATGCAGTGCATAGCTATAGCTGCACCTCAGCTGTTGATTTGGGGTTTTTGGAAAGAAAACTTGAATATATACAGTGGGGATTCAGGGTGGCTGATGTTGTAACAATGTAATAGTTGTTTTCACTGATAATTCACTGAATTTTATAACTTTTCACCTTCCACAGGAAAGAGCCTTTTCAAAGCACATTTTATAAAAGCTGAATCTTAATGTGCAAACACTGTTTTAAAGGAAGATTTGCTTAAGGAGGTCTGTTTTTTCCCTTGCTTAAGCATTTCTTAATCTTTATTTTTTGGCAGGGGCCAGTTCTCTCCTCAGGTTAGCTCAAGATGGCAGACCAGAGGCAACGCTCGCTCTCTACCTCTGGGGAGTCGTTATACCACGTGCTGGGGCTGGACAAAAATGCCACTTCAGATGATATCAAAAAGTCTTACAGGTAAAACGTCGAGTTTTACGCCTGTCCCAGTAGCACAAATGGCTTTAATTCAGTGTTCAGCAAATGGTCTGTTTATGTAGGAGCCTGAGTTGGATTATTTAGACCTTTTGCGAGAAAAATATGTGGGAAAAGCAGGTGAAAACATGGTTGCTTCTTGCAAAACAGGGTGTGAAAACATGCCTAGGCTTTCAATTTTTCCATCTTGTATCTAGTAAGTTAAATTCTCAAATGCACAGTGTCATTCTGAAAGGTCCTTGCCTAAATTGAGCAGAATTTTAAGACTGTGATCAGAGTTAAACTCTTGCTGTTTCGTAGCCTTGCGTCTGTCTTAGGGGGACACAGTTGTGCAGAACTGCCCTGCTGTCCATTGAACGCTAAGCCACCCCCACAGTCCATCATTTCCACTTCTGGCACAGGGAGATAGAGATTAAGATACAAATAAGTATGAAAACAGAGTATCAATCATTACTTTTTCCTAGAATTCTATTCAAAATTTCTTATTCTTTGTGGAGTTATTGGTTTAAAAGACGATTTTTTTCTGTATCTCTTTACTTAAGAGTGGGACACATGAAATGGCTTCATACTAACCAAATAAAAACTACAAAAAAAGAGTCGTGTAACATCTTCCTTTCCACATTCCCCCTAAATCTGCTGAAACACAGTTGCTGCTGTGACCAGTGGCAATGTGTTTGGATTACACTAGGGGTCAGCATCATCTTTCCGTGAGGATACTCATTGGCAAAATAATTTTCTTTAACTTTAACTGATCGTTTAGTCTTTAACTTTTACCAAAACTTTTCCCCTTCCAAAGTTGCATTTTTAATATTGATGGCAACTACTGATTGTAAAGTCTAGGAATAAACCAGGTCCACAGATTCTCAAAAATTAGCTTTATCTTCCTAAAAGCTGTAAGTGGAAGTTTGAATCATTTATCTTCAAGCAACTTGAGAATAACTTTACCTTCCTTGGGGAAAGACTGTGAGTTTTTCCTTTGAAGGAGCAACCCCACGAGATCCTAGGGTGAAATGTAGCTGCTTGACACTTACCTGAACCTTCAGCTCATCTTGTTTCCTCTGCTGCTCCTTTATCATATTCAGTCTGAACATCCTTGCTGGCCTAGGGGCTGTGGGGTTTGTGTACGTGTAGGAAACGGGAAATGAAAATATTTAATTATTGCAGCCTGACTAAGCCCTTTCCAGGTTTATAAAACTTCTTGTGATTATTTCAGCCCTCACTGAGGCTGGGGCACAAGTGGCATCCGTGGCCAAGGTTTTCTGGAGCAGCATCATGCACAGTGAGGTGTCCCAAGGGCACGCTCGGGCTGGTATCTCAGTGAGATGCAGGCACATCCAAGTGCTTGCACACATCTTTGTTTTATGTTTGTCTAAACATTTCCCCACGGCAAAGCTGACATATAATTTTCTGCAGACTCCTCCTGTCTTTCTCATATACGTGACTTTGTGGTCATTTTCTGTAGGAGGACAAGTTCCTTTTGTGGTGGAGGAGAACTGCCAGCATATGGCGTCGAGTCATTTTTCTGCTTAGGAGCATGTATTGTCTGTTCATAAGGAGATGTTTAGCCAGTTATTTCTACTGATGTCTGTAAATAGCCTGGGCCATGTGAGAACTAGCACATTTATCAATGCTTAATCTGATTTTTTTGTTAGTTGTAAGAGATCTGGCCTGATTAGGGGAGGTACGTTGTGATTTCCTGATATCTCGAAACTCAGAAGTGTTTTCTATTCTAGTAAAGCTTGAACTGAAAGGTACTTTGTTCCTGCACAGGAATTGGTGAATTAACCACAAGTGATCGTCTGTTCTATTTTTGTGTTCAGACACTGCAGAAGCAGCAGTTCAGATACTCTTCAAGCAGCTGTGGCAACCTGCTTTTATTTACTCCTTGGTGCTATACCTTAGACTTGTGGTGTGTCTTTGCTGTAGCAGGAGCAAAACTTACTGGTGGAAATTGCTGGAGCTGAGGATAAAAAAACCCAAACCTATTTTTATTCAGTGTCTCTTATTTTTTTCCTTTGGATTTCCGAGGGTCAAATCCAACAGTCTGAAGTCAGTCCTGTGAACTAAGCTAGACACTGCTGTAGCCTTTTATTATCATCTAAGGAGGAATCATCAGGGAAGTTAAATCAGAGATGAAGGAAAACAGTTGGAACTTGAAAGTCTCCCTTGAGTGGCAGGCTACGGAATTAAAAAAAAAAAAAAATCAAAAACCAGGAACCCAAACCCCAGTTTTAATCCTGTTTTTTCTTTCTGCAGGAAACTGGCATTGAAATATCATCCTGATAAAAACCCTGATAATCCAGAGGCCGCAGAAAAATTTAAAGAGATCAATAATGCCCATGCAATATTGACCGATGCCACAAAGCGGAACATTTACGATAAGTATGGGTCTCTGGGGCTCTATGTAGCAGAGCAGTTTGGTGAAGAAAATGTGAACACGTACTTCGTGCTGTCCAGCTGGTGGGCAAAGGTAAGAAAAAGGGCACAGAAGTTATTCTGGGTTGGTATTGGAAACTCTTAGAGAGCTCCATTTGCTACCTGTGCTTGGTTTTACATTTGGAAATTGCTGAATTTCTGACGCCGGGTTAATTAACCTTCTCTTACTGTGTTGTGGTCTTGAGTTCAGAAGCATTTTTCTAGGAACTTCCAGTGATACAGGTCTAATAAGCAAGACCTGGGTTACTAATTGAAGCTTGGACTCTTGTAGTGGATTTAGAAGAGATGAGGATTTGGGGGTTATTCTCTGGTAATATCTGGTAAATAATTTTGCAGAATGATTCCTGACTGTGAACTTGGGCTCACACAGGAGAAAATCTTACATTTCATTGCACAGATCCATTTTTCTACCCTTTGCCAGCATTGCCTCCATCACTTGATTCCCCTAAGAAAAACAATAATTATATCACCCTGCTGGTTTGCTATCTGTAAAAGTATTTTTTTCTACCAACTGCACAGTGAACCTTTATTTTAGCCCACTGTCACTGTGATAAGCACCTGGCAGCCCTGGCTTGCTTGGAGCTTCCTTGCTCACATACTGGGAGCATCAATCCTCAGCCATGCCCACAGCCTTGGGCAGCTCCAAGTCCCTGCTGCAGGTACATCATGACCTGTGCATCAGCTGGTACAGCTCTTTTCCAGGGTTATTTATGCAAGTTACAGCCTGTCCTGAACTGTTGTACCCCTGGATTTTAGTACAGATGCACTTACTAGATCTGTACCTTCTTCCAGATGCAGCAAAATAGTCCACTTAACTTAAATTGTAGGAATTATTCAAGCAAACCAGGCTGGCAGTATTCACCTCAGTGTAAAATATGGGAATCATAGCCACTTTTGCACATAATTTTAAGTATTTCTCCGTGATGAAGTACAAAACTGTAGCTACTGAGTTCTGTCTCTGCACTGCTGTGGTTTTGCTCTCTGATTCTGTATCCAGGTCTCACAAACGCTGTGGTCATGGCACAGGAGACACAGGTGATGACTATTTCTGTGTTTTCTGTCCTCTGCAGGCCTTGTTTGTGTTCTGTGGGCTCATCACAGCCTGCTACTGCTGCTGCTGTCTGTGCTGCTGCTGTAATTGTTGCTGTGGGAAATGTAAACCGAAACCTCCTGAAGGCGAGGAGCAGGAATTCTATGTCTCTCCAGAGGACTTGGAGGCACAGTTGCAGTCAGATGAAAGGGGTAGGTGAAAACGCTGTGAGCTCTCTAGGATGAACATCAGGCCCTGCTGGAGTGCTCAGTGAGCTGTTTGAGGAGAATTCAGGTCCTGGGGTGTGGCTGATGAGCAGGGAATGTTTGTGCCACAAGAGTTACATGGGTGATGCTGACACCGGAGATGGAGTTGCTAAAAACTCCCAGAGGGTCTTCACTGAACCTAGTGGGATCAGCTTCAGAGCAGTCAGTGACCATCATTAGGTTCCTTCCACATCCTGGGGTAACACATGGACCAGCCATGTGGGATGTCAGAAAGGGGCTCTTGTACCCAAAGGTTGGGGGTGTCAAGGCAGTGTTAACTGCGTCAGGTGTAGAGGAACTGACACTGCTGTCCTTGCAGCTCTAATACTGTTTGTGAAGCTATTTCTGTAGGATTAAACCACTCATTTAAAATATTGTAGAGCCTTGTGTGTGCTGTGATGACATTTTTAATGGGCACTGCTGAAGGGTGGGTGAGGATCAGCTGCTTTTACAGGAAGAAGGAAATAAAATAAACGTTCCACACGGAGAGTTGAGGTGAATGCTGTTGTGTGCACACTGAAAATCAGGTAATTAATATTATGCTCTTAGAGAAGTGTAAAATGGTATTATCAGAGGGTTGTAGGGAGATGTGACTTGTGCTTACCAAAACATAACAGTGCTGTGTTTGTTCCTTGGTGTGCTAAGCCTTTTGTCTTCGCTTTTCAGAGGCCTCAGACGCACCTATTGTGATACAGCCAGCATCAGCCACAGAGACAACCCAGCTCACAGCTGACTCTCACCCCAGCTACCACACTGATGGATTTAATTAAGTTAAGGAAACACTGTCATTAGAATGGATAAAAAAAAAAAATACATGGCCAACTCAACACTAGAATCATGAACATTAGAAGTAGAGAACGGGGAGGGGGAATAATTCTGCCACAGTAAGAAGGCAGCTTTCCAACCTGCCGAAAATATTTTGTAATCCCTTCAGCCTTTTGTCACCTTTCAGTGTCGTATCTCGATGATACGTGAAGTGCTGTAGCATGCAGTATTTAAAGCAGTTTAGCTACGGTCTTATTTGTTTCCTTTATTTTATTTTTTCTCCTCTTTTGGTTGTTTTCTTTTTTTTATAGCATGTATGGAGTTATGTTAAATGTCTGTGGTGTAACGTATTGAGTTGTCACAATATCAGTGCGATGGAGACATTCTGCATTTTAAGCAGCAGTACTGGCCTAAAAAATGAGATTTTGGAAGTGTCACACAAGCCACTGTTCTTCTGTACAGCTGAGCTGTCGAAGGCCTTTAGAAGTTGAGGATTTTTGTTTGAGTGCAACAAACCAATTCTTTCATTCCTCCTTCTAGTCCTGTGTTATTATCTAAGCAAGTTTACAAAGCCAAGAACCAAAAAATGCCAGTCTTGCAGAGCTGGAGTCCTCTCTAATGCTGGTTTTCAGCTTAAATAAATCTACCTTGAAAAATAAAAAGGGAGAGTTGCCAATCTTTGAACAGTAAATTGAACAGCTCGTTGTGTATGAGGCGATCTCCAGTGGCAATGGAACCAAAACCAACTGGGAATGGGCTCCTGTGGTGGTGGCAGTGGGATTTTAACTCCAAGCACAATTCTGGTTTGATTTGAGTTCAGTTGTTTTCCTGTAATGCTAAAGACCAAATAGTGCAGCTTTGTTTCTGAATGCATGAGAATCTTAAAGTGAAACTGGTTAACTGGCTCTCACTGAGCAAATGAGTAGAATGCAGACAGTAGGCAACAGGAGAAATGTTGAAAGAAAAATTGGTTTTTGAAAATTTGTTCTAATAATTTGCGATTTTAATAGGGAAACGGGGTATTACATGTCTTTTTTTTAAAGCTTTTATAATACACTAACCCTTTAATTTTCTCATGAACATATTTGTGGAGTACTTAAATGGATTTTTAAGAACAAACCACCTTTCTTTGTGTTTATATTGTATAATTTGCACATTGTCTTGCATTTAGATTTGTTTACATCAGTGTTTCTCTTTTCCTCGGAACAACTATGTGGAAACCACTGAAAGGCTTCCTGTACTATTTTGAAACCAAATCAAGTCCAAGTTCTGTTCTAGAAACTGTGGTTTATTGAGGTTTAACTGTTAAAAAGGCATTTTAGGCAGCTGCTGAATTGCTGGTGTATTTTGTTGTCCATAGCCCTGCTTTAGGTGATACAGAGTCCGAATCTAGAACAGCTCCAGAGAACCCACACTTGGCACTTTCAGCGGGTAATTACGGCTTCGTTAATTTTAATCGTTAGGGTTTTATATCACAATGCCTCTACTGTCCCTTGTACCCCCATCTCCCTGCTTTGTTTTTCCCCTCTTTCTGTGGAGGGGCTGTTGGTACCTTCCCCCTGTGTCTGCTGCTCCCTCACCAGCTCCAGGAGGTGGTTTGGAGCAGGGTAAAGATCCACTGGTCTGCACAAAAACCACCAGGAAAGGGCAGGGACCCAGAGAACCATTCTGAATATATTTTCCTGCTGTCTTTGCATGAGCAGCAAGGATGGAGTACATGAAATCTGCCATGAAACCATGTTCAGCATGCTGGGGAGGAGAACATGCTCTCCCCACGGTCTCAGTGCTCAGTGAGGACTGTTTGCACACCCAGACTTTGCTGTGGCTGTTGGTACAAGCACATATTTGCCTGCGTGGGAGCTTGCTGCGGATCAGCACGATTTTAGTACCATATCTGACCCCAAAATTTCCCCCAAAAACCTGTAACTTTTAATTAATGGCTCAATTTCAGCAGCACACGTCCTTAAGTCTTTTCTTCTTTGCCCATAGTCCTTACAGACCTGAAATGTAGTGGTTTACTGCAAGATACTTCTAACTTTTCCTGACTTAGATGGCCTACAGGACATCTGTGTATGATTTGGCTTGAGGTCCATATTTAGTTGATATCTTTCTTTGACCCCTTGGAACAAAAAAACATTTTTAGGCTTAAAGCCAGTATCACTTTGTCTGTTTCTGTAGATTTTGCCTGGAGCCTGAAGTTCTTGGTGTAGAATTGCAGTCTGGAATATGCTGGGACATGTGCAGGCTTTGTCCGCTCCACATTCACTGGTTAAAATTGCCTTTATCTGTGCAAATTGTGTTCTTGGTAAAAAAAAAGGTATTGAGGTTTTCTGGCTTTGTAAATGTGAGCGTGGCTGATCAGAATGAGTCAGTGAATGAGGAAGGGGCTGTTCCCTGAGAGCTGTTCCATTCCCTGTCCCCACATTCATCTCAGTGGATAACACAGAGATGGTTTTTGGGTGTTGCTCTGCTGCAGAGCAGCTTTGCCCCCAGTGCTGGGGGCTGGTTGCCACTGTTAATTTGGACTAATACTCATATTTCTTAACCTCTCTGGGCAGTTTCTACAGAAGCAGAGAGGCTGGTGGGAAGTTGTGGCTCCAGGGAGGTGTGAGACACGCCTGGAGTCGCTCCGCAGGCTCCTGAGAAGGGACCTGAAGTGTGGGCAGCACGTGAGGACCAGAGACAGAACAGTTACCTGTGGGGAAAGATGACATCCAGGATAAGTTTGCAGTTTTAGTTCTTTGCTTAGCAAGGGATGAGTTTGGAGAGAGACTGCTTTCCTGTCAGTTCTGTCTGTGGGTGGTGTGTGAACAGGAAATTAGTCTGTTACGTGCCAGAGTGATGTTAGATGCTCCAAGGGAAACCGTTCTGAGATCTCAGTTACAGGGAATGATGGGAAAACATAATTCTCGATGAATATTCATGTTTTTTGAAGCTGTTTCAAGTTTGCCCATTTTACTATTTAATCTCTTGAGTATAGAATTGTGTATCAGTGAAGTTCTTCCTGAACTATGTAAGGAAGTGATTTAAACATTCCTTCTTTAAAGCCAAAACCGTGTCATTGCCACATAAGTACATTAATGCCCACTTTTCCCCTCCTGGAGGGAAGGTACAAGAGTACCCCGGGCTCTAACAAGAGTTGCACTTCGTAATGGCCAAGTAGAATCCTAGTAAATGCAAAGTTCTATTGGGAATTATGGTTTAAAATCTGGCGGAGAAGCTCAGACAGGAGTTCTGAGCTTGGCTGAGGGGAGCTGCAGCGTCCCAGCGCTGCGGCCTCACCTGGCTTAGTGCAGAATGTTTCCCTCCGAAATCAAACCTGAGCACTGTCCATCTCTGTCCAGCGTGTTGCCAGAATTAAAACTTGAGCTTGGATTTTATTTATTTATTTGTTTCTTTAAAGTTGTATCATTTGTACAAGTTGCCTGAGTCCTCCATTCCAGTTGTTCGGCCGCCTCCATCCAGCTCCTCCAACCTCTCCAGCACCAATTTCCTCAGCACATAGATGCACTGGGGTGGATCCCATCTGGGGAGTTGGTGTTCAGGATGCTGATTTATCCCTCTGTTGCATGGAGAGCCATTCCTAGCTTAGGTGAGGAGGGAAAGCCGCTGCCTAGAGTGCTCAGGTGCCGGCTGTCCCTCCTGGTGCGTGGAGCTGCTGGAAAAGGAGGTGCTCTATCTGTCCTGCCCATCCTTCCTGGGGATGGGAACGTCCTAAACGCACTGTACTGAAGGGGCATTGCACCCCTTAAATGCCAGTCTCATTTTGTTAGTGATTTTTGTAGGAAATTCTTAAATATTTATCTGTATATAAATTTATGTAAGACCTCAGTGGCGTCCCATAGGGTGTCGGTTTTTGCTGGTCCATGCAGTGACGTTTTAGAGTCATGTTCCCTTTTTAATCTTCTTTTTAGGTTTGTAATCTTTTTAAACTGCTTTAGATATTAGCACTCCTAGTGTTCTTAAAGTGGGATGCTCTTGGAGGTTTGGAGGGGCAGAACTGAGGAGGAGGGCTTGTGCATGGCACAGAAACACCCAGTCCTGCAGCAGGGCTGCAGTCGGGGGAGTGCATCTCTCCAAACCCTTCCTGTCAGCCTGTGAACACCTCACACAGGTGTAACCAGGGCAGGAGCCTGACAGAAAAACTATTCCTGTCCCATCTGTGAGGCGGTTTTGTGGTGTGGGGGGACACCAGTGCACTCTGGAGGGCTGTTCCAGAGCATTTGTACCACACATGCTCCTTGAGAGAGGCGCCTGCTGCTCTCAACTGCTTCGTGCCCTTCCTCTGGTGCCCTTGGATCTTTTTGCCAGTCCTGGATAATTTAGGAAATTTATGCTGCAGGTTTTTTTTACCCAGTGCACCTGTATCTTGGCATCGTGTTTAACAGGTCACTCTGGCAGGGTGGTCAGGGCAGTTTGCAGCCCCCACCTCATGTCAGTAATTCTGAATGGTATTTAAATGCATTAATCTTGGAGCACTGAACTGTAAACCCCCAGTTATAGTTTATAGTGTCAGGTCAATATAAACTTCACATGCTTCAGCATCTGGTGCTGCTTCTCTGTATTCTAGTGGAGATCATCTAGTTTGTAGTGTCTCATTGCACCAACAGCTGCTTAAAATCTCTCAAAAGAATCGTAGCCAGTAGCTCACGAGGTGGCAGGAAATTTGTCAGTGTTCAGCTCCCGCAAGATCCATGGTCCCCTCCACGAGCTGCCTTTGGAGGCTTACTGGGACTGTCTGGGACTCAGCAAGACTGCAATTCCCGTGTTCTTCCAAGAAGACACTTCCTTTACGAGGAGAAGCCGCGGGAGGGAAGCTGGCTGTCTGATGTTTGCACAAGCCAAATGCCAGAAATCTGGAAGACGAACTTTCATTATGCCAATGTTACATGCACAGTTCATTTCGGTGTTAAAAGGATAGATGCTGGGAATTTCTGGTGGTTATATATATATATGTATGTATATGTATATGTATAGAGGAAGCTCTTATATAAACTGGCTGTTCATTCCCGAGTGCCATTGTCTTCTCTGCTCCCTCTCCCAGCCCTGTGGGTGTTCTCTTGCAGTCTGTGAGCAGTTGTTTGTCAAACCATTCCAAAAATTTAACAATCTACTTGAATTCCATGAGCTGCCCCTTGTCCCAGCTCCTCTGGCTGGAACTGGGCTCTGCCTGCTCCAGCTTTCCTTAGGAGGAGAGAAGGGAGACCTGGCAGAGTGCACAGGGGCAGCTCTGGAGTGACTGGAACGTGTGCAGCTGGCATGTGGGGTGTTTAGGTGTGGTCGATGTGCTCATCACTGAAGCTGTGATAGAACACATGGATTTGGGTTTTTTCCCTAGTTTTCAGCACCTTGGACTCCCTGTAGCAGGGCTGGGTGAGCTCACACAGCAAGGTCCACCCCGTGCTGAGGGCGTGGGCTGCAGCATCACGTGTGTGTATGTATGTATATATGCACATATGTATATATTTATACAACAGGTGTGCACCTTGGGTTTTTATTTGGTGGTAAAAACGTGAGATTTGGCTCCAAGTAGTGCTCTGAACTCAGCCAGACAGGGGGAAGGTGTGAGTTTTGTGTGGCCACAATTGTGCTTCTTTGCTCTCAGCTGCAGGAAAACCCAAATCCGACCTGTGGGGTTGAGGGACTGGTGAGGACATGGTAAAGGAGCCTGTTGTATAAATAAATGGGTCCTGGGAGTGGGAGAAGCACCTCCTGCTCCCCCCACCCTGCTCGGGGAGTTCCCACATGGGCAGCGTGGAGTTGTTTGCACGGCCAGGCACTGTCCCTCCTCTTGCAGCTTGGTTCCATGAGGACTTGGAGTTACTGAAATTCCTACACCTGAAGCTGGCAGTGATCCATGTGAAGGCACAACGGTTGTGGCTGATGCACGTGAGTCCCACCATGTCCCCTCTAGCCATGCTGGATAGAGTTGCCACCGCCCTCCTCCTCAGGCTGTTCCTGCCACGGGCTCTTCCCGATATGCAGCACAGCAGGGGTTCCTGCTTCACGGCAGAAATGGGGAATATTGGGGAGATTTTTACTGCTGACACCGCTGAAGTTCTGTTTGTGACCCTCACGGTCGATGAACTCCAAGTTTGCCAATTCCAAACACGCTGTTTCCTTGCTGGATGCTGAGCCGATCGCTGTCATTTCCTCCTCCCTCTCATCCCACCGTTTCCTGCCTTGCTGGGGAGGGGTGTGGATGGGTCGGTTGGTGTCACTGCTGACATCCCAGGCGGTTTATGTTCATTTTGCATGTGAGCAAGGCCCTGAACTGTGTAATTCCTTGTGGGGTTTGGTTTCCTGGCCCCTTTATGGAGCCAGAGGGAGCCGAGGACGCCGGGAGAGGCGCGCCTGCATTTGCACTGCACTTCAACTCGGGCAGGGGTAGGGGATAGGGGGAGCCCATCTTTAAAAAAGAAAAAAATAGTAAAAAAAACACAAACCAAACCAAACCCACCACAATCGAAGTATAAATGCATCTGAGAAGCAATTATAATATAGACATATATCTATTTTGTTATGTTACTAAAGGACCATACTTTGAGTTGTCTGTAAGTAGACGTGGCTGTCTGAACTTCGTGGATTGTAACACTCGATACTACTGAGCTCCTGTACATACCCGCAGTGACGGCAGAAGGAATTATTTTCTGTTTTAGCATGGTAATTTGTGTCTTGTATGTCCGACTATAAACTAAAATAAAGATTGCTAAGTTATCGGAAACCACTGTTGTAAAATAAATGTTTTCAATGCAGAAATGCCCATCGGATTTTTTCTTTATTTGCACGCTGGAACTCAGCACAAGAGGGAGGGGCTGTGGGACACGGTGGGGCTGGCTGGGAAGTGGGAGAGGTCACCAGTCCCTGGGGTGGGCACTGGGTGCAGGGTCCATGGGGCAGGAACTGTAGCCACTCCCCTCTGCCCCTCCTGCACCCACCGTGGGGTCTGGGCTGGTTTTGAGCCTTAAAGGCCAAAGATCTTCATGTGATGCTGGACCCTGGCAGGTATTTGGGGCGTAAATGCAGGTTAGAGTTGTCAAGAGGGTGGGAATTGTATGCAGGGCTGAGGGAGGGGACAGGGACTGTCTCTGTCTCTGCAGTAAAAATACCCTTTTTTGGAGAACCTCAGGTTATTGACACCGCGTTTGCTCCTGGTGTTGCTGGTGGAGAGACCGAAGATGAGTGGAAGATGTTCTGAAAGTGCTACGAGACTGATCCAAGCCAAGGTGGGGACCAAGACAGCACAAATCTGTCCTGCCCCCAGGCCCATGGTGACTGTGGGGCTGTCCCTGCTGCAGGTGCCACAAGTGGCTGTTCTAACCCACACGGCTTCCCTGGGATTGTTCATCTTGGAAAGGTCAGTTCCTCATTTGATGCAGGTGAGCACAAAATTCTGTTTCAGCTTGGGTTTGTCAGGTCGGACAGGGCTTTGAGGGACCTGATCTAGAGGGAGGTGTCCCTGCCCATGGCCCGTGTTGCCCTGGCAACACCAAAAGCTGCTGGGGCAGAGCAGCCCCTTGGGAGAGGCCGGAGTGGGGTGCTGGGTCACAAAGATTGGGTTCACAAAGCCAAGACTAAGCTGCTCAACTTGGGCACATGCTCCTCACCACTTCTGTCTTGGCACAGTCTGATATTTACCATGATTTCTGTCCCAACTCCACAAGTCTGTGCTCCCTCACTGTCCCCTCTCTGTGTTCCCAGGGTGCCAGAGGTCCTGTCCGGCCCTGCGCCCACCCCAGTCAATCACCCAGGGTTGAGATGGCCAAGCTGGATGGGGGAAGGGATGTTGGCCCCTTCCCTGGTTTGCAGAGTACAGGGCCCTGGGACAATTTTCCACCGCGACTGTCAGTGCCTGGGAGCATTTCAAAATCCCATTCAGCCCCATCAAGCCTGGCAGTGCACCGTGCACAGCTTGGGGTGGGTGGGAATGGCTGCTCTGAGCATGGGGCTGTGATTGCAGGAGGGGAATTGAGGTGCCCCAGAGAGGACACAGCTGGGGGAGGGAGGGGGCCAGGACCCTCTGGGAGGGCTGCAATGCTCCTGCTGCCAATGTTTTACACGGATGCTCATCTTCCTCCAAGAACTGCCAAGCTCAGGTGTCACTAAACCTTGTCCCAAATCCCCAACTGTGACACAAAAACGTTGCAGACTTGCTGCAAAGCTGGGAAGCAGCAGCTTTCAGAACCATTCACGGGGATACTGGAGAAGCCCTGGTTGGGTCTCAGGGTGCAGCTTCCAACCAGGGAGACATTACTTGCATCCCTCAGAGCTCTTTATGCTGATGTTTTTCCCCCAAGGAAGCATCTGGGATTGCTTCGGTGGTTTTGGGGCTACCTAGTTTGGGTCCACAGGTTCATGACAATGGGGAAGCATAAGAGCACAGCAGCAGGGCAGGTACGAGTGTGACTTTAATGTACAACAGTGACACGCGGGATGCAGCGACAGGAACACTGCCAGGCAAGGTGGGGACTCCCTGGGCACGGCTGCAGCCCCCGGCATCCCCCCGTTCTCCGCTCTGCCGTGGTGTCTTGTTACGGGGTCGGTCTCCTTCATTCCCCCACCTCCAACGACCCTCCCTCATTTTCCTATACTCTGCAGCAAGAGTTTATTGCTGAGCGCCTTCTGGCCCAGTCTCTCCTCCCGGGACATTTCCAGGAACTCGCGCAGGAGGTGGAAGGTGAGGTCCAACGAGTTGGGTTTTCC
>WEIT01008920.1:226135-287778 GCA_013389985.1 Dryoscopus gambensis
TTTTGGGGGCCGTGGGCGTGTGGGGGGTGTGCAGGGGTGTGTAGGCAAGCGAGTGCAAATGTTTTGAGGGGCGTTTCTCTGTGTGTTGGGGGTTCGGGGTTTCGGGAGGCGAGGGGGAGCTGGGGGCGTTGGCAGGGGTGTGAGGTGTGTGTGAGTTCATGTGTGTGCACGACAGACCCTCTGTGCGTGACGGGGTGCCTGGGGGTGCAGCAGGACCAGCCAGCCGAGCCCCACGCTCCCACATCGCACCAGGAGGTGTTTCCTGGCACCTGGGCCCTGGACACCCCCACGGAGACCCCCGATTCTCTCGGGACCAAGTATGCCCACGGCAGAGGGGCACACCGCGGCACACGCGTGTGCGCGGGCTCGGCCCTGAGCTCTGCAGCGTTTCACGTCGCAGGGGAAGTTTTCCCGATGGCTTCTTCGGCAGTTGTTTAGTGAAGGCAGCCCCGGCTGCTTCCCGGCTCCTCCCAGTGATCCCTTTCCTGCTATCACACAGATGAAAACTTCACTGCAGAAGCAAAATGCGCTTCTGGAGCACAGTTTCCCCGCTTTGACACAGCACAAGGGCATGTTCTTCTCCTGGGCTGATCCTAGCACAGGCACACACCCGGGGGTGCATCTCGGGATCCAAAGGAACCATGCAAGGGATTAATTTGCCTTTCCCTCCCTCCCTGCAGGAGCCTCCATTGCCTGGCCCTCAGAGCTCAGCGATCACTTCCTTCACCTTGCAGAAGCACTGCTCTCTCTAAAATTAGAATTCCTTCCCGAGGAACAAACTTTTCAAGAGAGGGGGAAAAACCAAACCAGCCCACATTAGGTAGAACTTGGATGAATGGCAAGAACCATCCCCCCCATCCTCTTCCACAGCAAGTATAAAGGGCTCTGCAGAGTTCTGAGGGTCCCTGGAACGGGTTCAAGAGGTCTGTAGGGGTGGCAAGCAGGGGCGGCCCGAGCCCCCTCAGCTGCAGAATAACTCCCAGCAGCAGCAAAGCAAGCGCTGGGTGGGCAGGAAGGGGGAGCAGCTGCCTCCTGCTGGCTTTGTGAGCTTTCAAAGTCCTTTTCTTCACTGAATCATTGAGATCCGCTCTCATTTCCAGTGTTCCACCTGAGCCTGCTTCTGCCTGACCCCGTGCTGTCCCCTACCCCAACATCAGTGCTGAGCCTGGCCCCGCTGCACTGCCGGGTGCACTGTCTGCAGCTCCCAGGGCATCCCCGCACCTGCTGGTGCTGAGGGCAAATGACACCCCAAAAGCCCATGAGAAGACGAAACTGGCTCCACCAGTGACTGGAGCCCAGCACGGGGAATGGAGCTGCCTTCCCTGTGCTGCCTGGCTGCTCACGGGAGCTCTCAGCATGGTTTTAAACCTTCTTGAAGTTGTGCCAGGACTTGGTGGGTCCAGGGGGTCCAGCTCAGTGATTTTGGCTGCTCCTCTGCACCTGAGGCTGGGCTTTTTCTGAAAAACCCTTTATACTCCACCTCCTGGGGCTCCTCTGCGGAAGCAGCACTTGCGGGGGCCAGGGTCTGTGGCAGGGAGAGATGCAGCAGGAGGGGCTGACGCCCAGAGCATCACTCAGGAGGCTTTGGGGGCCACCTTGTCTCGGAAGAGTGAGCCAGTGGCTCTGGGCAGAGATTTCTGCTCCTGCGCTGCCACTGGCATGGCCGGGAGGAGGCACAGAGAGAGTTCACTCCTTGCCCCTGTGGCCTGCACTGTGGCTGGTAACGTTTTAGACCATTTATCTTTAGGCTGAGCCATTTAATTGTAGGAAAGAGAGTGATTCCAACAAGCGTATCTTGGACTTGTGTTTTATTTAGGAAGCTCAACTTGAAAAATTAAAAATACCCTTTTTCCCCCTGCTCCCTTCATAAATTACTGACACATCCAGCACTGACGGGCCCTGTGCACCGCCTGGGGATTCATTATCATCACTTTTAGGGCTGTCACTCTCTCTTCCTCTAGTCAGGAATATGAGGAGCGACGTGTTAATGATGCTTTCAGGGATGCCAAACTCACCCCTGGGCTGCGCTCACTGCGCACAGAGGCACAGATCCGGGTGGGAGTCGCAGAGCTTCCTAATTAGGTGCTTTTGATACTCGGAGCCTCCTGTCACATGAGCAGCATCTCACACGCGGCAGCTGCTGCATCTCCGACCGTGGCACCTTCAGCGCTAACGTGTGGCCGAGCTTCCGGCAGCTTCTCCTGAGGAACAGGGGGGATTTGCCAGCTACTCTGCTCCCTTTGCTCCTCGGGGGCTGACACCCACTTTGGTCTTTCCCTATCCTCACAAATAGCAGTGCCAGGGTGCAGACGAAGCTCTAGTGCCCCCCTGCTCCCTGCTGTGTTCTCCATGTGCCGGGTGGAGGTGGCAGCCATGGGGCTGGTGGGGGCTGGTGCTGCCCGTCCCGCTCTGGAGAAGGCATCTCATGGGCTGACGGACCTGAGATTGACCCTGATGTTTCACCATTCTCAGGTTGGACAGTCCTCGAGGTGCCCCTCGCTGGGGCAGCTGCCAAACCCCCTGCCACGTGCCTTGTGCCTCACACTGTGCACTTGACCAGATCTCCCAGCCTCTGAAGAATTTGGAGGACACAACAAAGAAGCAGCCCCTTGGCTCTGTTTTTATGGTGAGGTTTTCTGTAGGACCCACCCAAAACTCCTCACATTGCCCAGCGTGCTCCCAGGGAATCATGGAATCACAGAACCAGTTGGGTTGGAAAAGCCCTCCAAGATCACCAAGTCCAACCATTCTCTCAGCATGGCCAAGCCCATCACTGAACCATGTCCCCAAGTGCCACATCCACACTCCTTTTAAATCCCTCCAGGGATGGTGACCCCACTACTGCGTGTTATAGTGCTGGACAACTCTTTTGATGAAGAAATTTTCCCTAATATCCAACCTAAATCTTTCCCAGGTGCAATTTGAGGCTGTTTCCTCTCATCCTGTCACTTGTCACCTGGGAGAAGAGACCAACCTCACCTGGCTACGCTCTGCTTTCAGCGAGTTGAAGGAAAAATGAATGTTAAAAGCTTATCAGTCAAAATGAGTGAACTTAGTATGAAGTTGAAGGGAAGGGTTTTGCCAGTTAGGCACTGACGAGCTTCTTGCGAGAAGTGAGCGAGCCTGGAAAGCTGTCACAAAAAGCACAAAGAAAGGAATCTGTGATCTATTTTCAGGCCCTTTCTGGATTTCTTACTTTGTTTGGGTCCAAACACCCTCCCACTTCTGTGGTGGGGACTGAGCCAGATGCAGCTCTGGGTACTCCACACACAGCCAAGACTGTTCAGTGGAGGGACTCTGGATTTCCTCTGGAGAAAGGGAAGAAAAATATTTCTGACAGGAGCAAGGGAATTGTGGAACCCCCACCCAGCTTTACCTTCTCCAATACCTCCACTAGAAATCTGAGCAGTTTTGGGGGATTTTAAGGTTTATACTACAGGCTTGCAAAGATGAAAAAGAAGAGGAAAAAGGCAAATAAAATTAGTTTTTCTGAGCAAGGTCAAGTTTTAGTAAGTTTGCTACAAAGAATAAAGTATGACAGAATCCTCCCAACTGGTCCCAAGAAGCACAGTGGAAAATGCTTCCAAAAATAATCAGGAATCATTTGCAGAAGGAAGAAAAAGAAAGTGCAGGGCAGTGCCTGCCTTACCTGTGAACCCAGGACCAGCTCCCCTGCACCGCTGCCAGCCCCAGCCCCTCTGGCCCGCTCTCCTCCCCCTGCCACCCCCAAGCTGGCTTTTATGGCCTTTCTTGTCACCCGGCTGAGCCGAGCCGGGCCACAGCGAGCTGCCACGCTCTCTGCTGGCTTCCTGTTTGCTCATCGAGCGGCTGCGGTAAAATTTCCATTACACTCTGGACAGGCAGGGTGGTAGAGAGAAGTGAGGCAAAAAATGAAACCCCAACACGACTCTGTGTTTTAGTGGTTCACTTGACTCTTAGAAAATGAGAAAGTGCTGTTAGATGGAGACAGAGGTGAGAAGGAATGCCCTGGCTGTGGGAACTGCAGACCATCCTCCAGTCTCAGTCCGTCTGCTCTGGGTTCCCCCTCCTTGTCCCCAGGGGATGGAGAGGTCCTGCTCTGCACTTCAACAAGATCCTCCTTCCCACCCCTCACATTAAAAAATGTTTCCCAAATGCTGCCTCACTGAATGGGGCCACAAAACAAAGCTCTGTCCTGCTCTAACCAGAGGCTGTGGGGTTGTCTGCATGCCCCTTCCCTCTGTCTCAGCCAGCAGATCCTCCAGCGATGCAAACCCAGAGAAGAGAGAAGATCTGGAGGAGAGCAATTTATTTCTATCTTTCATTTATCCTCAGCGTGTGCAGAAAAGCCATTTTGGCTGTAAAACAGAGGAGGGCAAAGGGAAAGGTGGAGAAGTGCCTGCCATGAAAATATGGAACCTGTCAAAGGATCCAGGCCCATGTGGAGCAGGTGCCTCTTGGTCTGGAGGGGGAACAACCCCATGGCTGGAACACGATGAGCTTTAAAGTCCCTTCCAACTCATTACAGGATTCTCTGATTCAACAAAAGTATACTGAAAATTCACTGCAATGAGCAGGGACACCTTCCACTAGACCAGATTGCTCCAAGCCCCATCCAACCTGGCCTTGGACCAGGGATGAGGCAGCCGCAGCTTCTCTGGGCACCCTGTGCCAGGACCTTGCCACTTTGACAAGAAAGAATTTCTTCCCAGAATCCAATCTAACCTTGCTCTCTGTCAGTTTGGAGCCGTTCTCATTTGTACTGTCACTCCATGCCCTTGTTCAAAAGCACCGAGGTCAAATAAAGTCTTTTAAATATCTCGGATGTTTCTAAATGCCTCTATGGTGAGTGAGCTTGGCCAAGAATCGCTCCAAGCAGCAGATGGCATGAGTTTGACTTAAGGTGCTGCTGAAAAACTTTCCAGTAGCACCAGGTAAACGTGTTCATGCATGCTCTATCAGATATATCGGCCAATTGCTGTGCACAACAGTGCTCATTCAAAAGCTTCAAAATACCCCATTTTCCACCACTGTTTCGATATAGACTTCTGAAAACCTGCCTCTGCTAGAGCAGAGTGTTTGACGGCAGCCCCAACAAATCTCCTTGTTGATAATACATGGAAATTCAGCATTTTTTAAACAATTGGCCAAGATTGTGCCCTGCAGAGCTGTGGGATGGACATGCCGGGTCTGGAGGGCTATGACACACTGCTCGCCCAGACCCAGACCTTGACAGCTCACTCCTGCAATGAATTGCCAAGTTCTCAGATGAGTACTGGGGCCAGCACACAGTCCACAAGATGTCTTTCTGTACAAACAGGAATCAAGCGGGTAACAAGTTCAAAAGGAAAATGAATTTGTGTTCTGACCCATTGTTCCCTTGGCTCCTTTCCAGCTGCACCAAGCCCACAAGAGGGGCAGCCCCGAGCGCTGGAGCTCTGCATGCCATTACCTCAGGCACTGAGAGATTTCATCTGTTTCAGAGAAAACTGAGCCCATCTGCTGCAGAAAGAGAAAACACAACCCGAAAGTCCTCCTCTCAGGTGTTCCTGCCTCGAAATGACTGTGGTTGCTCTTTGATGGTCAAGCAGACATTGTTCGCCTTCTTTTTTCTGCTGGCCTTTTTTTTACTGTTGGCTGGTTTGTTTTTTTTTTTTAACTGCTCGGATCTATTTTTAGTGATGAGGGATGGTTCTCAAGAGGCTCTGCCATGGGTCAGATCAGTGGGGGCTTGGGTCACTCTGGATGCCAGGCAGGAAGTGAAGTACAGCTGGTCCTGCTGCTCCTGCCATGGGCAGTGGGACCCCAAAGATGGTGAGGGGCTGCAGGTGCTGATGAGAGCAGGGGTCCCACATGGGGGGTTTGGGATCCTGATGACAGCAGGGGGATGAAGATACTGCGAGAAGTAGGGGTCCTGCCATGGGAGGTGGAACCCCAGCAATAGCGGGGGGCTGCAGCTGAGCACATGGGCACCTTGTGATAGCAATAAATCAAATACTTTTGGTATTTTTTTTTTTTGGCTGTGTTAATGAGACACCTGGAAGTGTGGTTTGCAATGAGAACAAAGGGATTTTTTTCCTTTTTCAGCCCTTTTCTCCACTGTCTCCTTATCTTGGAGGAGACAGGAGGAAGGGTCGCCATGGTGTCCCTGTGTGCCACATGCTCCTGGCTAGGCTGGTCAACAGCAGGTGGGAGATGGAGCAGTGCCTGTCCTGGTCAAGGTCTGCAGAGCGCTGGGCTCAACCATGCTCAAAACCCAGACCTTTTGCCTTTTTTCCCGCCCAAAAACATGGCGTGACCCTGGCAGGGCGGTTTGGGCGGGTGAAGAGACCTGCTGCATCCCCCACCCCGCTGTGATGCAGCCTCATGGCCGGGACTGCTCAGAAAGACTTAGATCGATATCTTGGCAAGAAAAGAGTGGTTTTTATTGTGTTCCGACACCACAGCCCGTGGCCAGCATGGCCTCAGGGCCTCCGGCTGGGGGGGCAGTGAGGCACAGGCAGAGGGGAGGGAGGGAGCCGCCTGCCGCCCACGCAGTGTTTCCGACGTGGCGTTTGCTACCAGCAGTTTGTCACAAACAAAATAAATTCTGTCTTGCAGCCCTGAAACTAAATTTGGTCAGATAGTACTGTTAATGGCGGTGTGAGGGAGAGGAACTTAGCGGCCTGATGGGGAGGGTGAGGGATCCAAGATGGCGTCGTGGCGTGAGGGCAATGGCGGCAGTGAGGGTGGAAGTCACCAGAAACAGCGTTTGAGGATGAATCAGGCATGGTTTCTTCAAGCAGGCACAGTGTGGGAGGCGATGGCTCTATATATTCCAGTGGCAGGAGCAGCCCACAGGGTGGGAAGGGAGGGGATGGCTCCATGTTTGCCAGTGGCGGGACCACCCACCCTGTGGGAGCTGCTGGCATGGGTGTGGGGCTGATTTGCTGAAGCAAAATAATCACTGAATCATAGAATATGCTGAGCTGCAAGGGACCCGTCAGGATTACTGAGTCCAACTGCTGGCCACGCACAGGACACAAAATCACACCACGTGCCCGAGAGCCTTATCCAAACCCTTCTCGAATTCAGACAGACTGGGTAGTGCAGATGTGAGGAACATGTGGCTCTACTGGGGGAAGTTCAGATCTGAGGTAACAGAGGGACTTGCTAAGGAAAAATGGCGACTTCACCACTGCCCTGGGCTGATTGTTCCAGTTTCAGAGCACCCTTTAGGTGAAGAAATTTTCCCCAATGTCCTTCTAAACCTCCCCCGACACAATAGTTTCCTCTTGTCCTGTTGCATGTTACCTGAAGGCAGAGACCGAGCATACTGGGGGAGAGGAGGTGCTTTGCCCCCTCCAAGTAAGCTTCATGTGGAAACCCCAACCTTGGAAGTATTCAAGAACAGGTTGGATGGGGCTTGGAGCAACCTGGTCTAGTAGAAGATCTCCCTGTCCATGTCGTGCTCTTCCATGGACCTGGTGACCCACCGCTGCTGACCTGCTGCTCCAGCCTAAACCCCCCATGCCTGCCTGTCCTCCTGTGTTTGTGCTCATGAGCTCTCCTTCCACCCACAGAGGGAACTATTTTTAGCAGACACTAATCAAGTGTCAGTGTTGGCTCTGAGCGTGGCTTTCAGCGAAGGGCTCCTTCTTTCACCAAGTGCTGGCAGGAACTCGGGTGTGTTTTCTTTTAAATTTAGTTGAGAATTTACACAATGTGCTGCAGAGCAGTGGCGGTTATTTCGGGCTTGTCACACCCAAGCCCACACTGAGTGATCACCAGGTGACTCTCCATTTTGGTGAGGGCTTGGCAGACCATCCCCCTCCCAGTCCCGCGCTGCCAGCAGCACCCGCTTGCCTTGCCTGACCCCTCAGGCACCGGCTCCGGGCCAGGGATGCCCAGACAAGAGGTAGGTTTGCTGCTCTTGGCATGTTTATCTCCTGCACAAAGTTGTTGCATTGGTACTTTGAATCCTGCAGGAAAGGAAAATGCTCCATGTTCAGTCCTGGAGGCCACAGCCTCCTCTGGCTGAATGCCCCTCATGTGGGTCCAGCTCCCCTTCCGCTGAGGTCTCCCTGCTCTGTTCACTGTCCTGGGACAGATATGGAACCTGCTCCTCACCACATCTCGAGCAGCTCTGATTCAGCAAGAGCTGGGGTTGGGGTGAGCTCTGTTTCACTTTGGCTGCTGAACTCAAACAGGGACTTGGTGCTTCTCCAGCTAAGTGTGATATGCTCCGAGCTGAACTTCATA
Organism: Dryoscopus gambensis; assembly: GCA_013389985.1. NCBI lineage: Eukaryota > Metazoa > Chordata > Aves > Passeriformes > Malaconotidae > Dryoscopus > Dryoscopus gambensis. Next base: position 234,356 of record WEIT01008920.1, read on the forward strand.
GAATCATAGAATCTCCTGAGTTAGAAGAGACCCACAAGGATCACTGAGCTCAACTCCTGGCCCTGCACAGGACACCCCAACAATCCCACCCTGTGCCTGAGAAGTTGTCTAAATGCTCCTTGAGCCTTGGGACAGTGACCACTGCCCTGGGGAGCTTGTTTTAGTGCCCAACCACCCTCTGGCAGAAGAACCTTTTCCTAATATCCAGCCTAAAACATCCCAAGACACAGGTCCAGATGTTCCCTCACATCCTGTCCCGAGTCATACACAGAGATCAGTGTCTGCCGCTCCACCTCCCTCAGGAGGAAACTGCAACGCCGACAGTCTCCCCTCAGTCTCCTCCAGGCTGAACAAACCACGTGGCCTCAGCTGCTCCTTGTATGGCTTTCCCTCCAGGTCCTTCACTACCCTCGTGTAGCTCCTTTGGATGCTCAATAGCTTTGGTTTCCCTTCAGACATGAGGAACTGTCTCCACTCTGGCCCCAAGTCTTCATTTGGATCAAGGATGTGGCATTCTTGACCTCTTACCATGCTCATGGCATCTCCCCTCCCAGGACTGTCGTGTTGAAGGGTCATGAATCCTTCTAGTCATGGGAACGGACAAAGAATAACTCCATTCAAGAAAACCAGAGAAAAAATTTATTATTGTCCTTTATAAAATATCTCCAATAAGTTATATAGGCAAATATTTAAATTAAAATAAATTAACTCCGCTCTATGCTGGGACACGCGACTGTCCATGAAGTCAAACTAGGATTTATGTTTCTTTGAAAAAATATGCCCTAGATCTCTGATGTAAGATTTGAAAAAAATATCTATGCTTGGTGAGAGGAAGGAGAAATCTGCACTGGACAGAGGGGGGGGTTAAGGTGCGGTGCTGAAGCTGCCTGGTGCCAGTGGCACCTCCACATCCAGCTAAGTGCTAAGAGCATCCTCATCGTCACTCCAGTCAGGAGGAGCGTCCGTCCCAAAGTACCGATCACCAAAATTCCCTGTGGGGAGAGAGAGAGTCAGAGTGCAGCACTGTGGGAGCCTTGGGAGCCATCCTCCTGCCTGTCCTTATCACAGCAGGCAAGGGGACTAAAGCAGGTTTATCTGACAGCTTGAACTGCAGGAAAACTCGAGTAGCAGCAAAACTGGAGCAGCCTGTAGGCTGGTTTAGCACTTGGTGAAAGGTGTTTCCTGGCACAGTAGAGGTGAGGACAGAAGAACACAGTGAGCTTGATTTGGGTGAACTTGTGGAAGGTGGCAGCTTAGGGAAGGAGGTGGGCACAGGGCTGCTCCAGCTGTCCCAGCCTGACTTCTCTGCCTGAGGCTGGAGGAGGCTCAGGGCATGTGGAATGGCTCCTGTTGCTGACAAGGTGATGGCTGCCTGGCAGCTCTCAGAGCCAGCATGGTGGTCCTGACACCCCCCTGGCAGCAGGACCCAGGAGGGGCAGTGGGGCTCTGGGTAATGTGAGGCCAGACCTAAACTGCTGCTGACAACCAGGGCTTCCTGTCCTCTCCCCACCTAAAAATCCCCTCACCACAGGTCATTCCTACCAAGACACTCACCGATGCCGGGGATTATCCGGAAGAGGTCATTCACCTTCTTGTCCACAGCTGTGGTGATGATTTTCACCCGGGGGAATGCGTAGGCGACCGAGTGGACACCCATCTCTGCCATGAGCAGGGAGAGCAGGAAGATCTTGTCCTCTGGGACATCATGATCCTACAGGAAACGCACAGGCATAGCTCAGGGTGAGTTACCCCAGCCTGTGCTGTGTGCCCTGACACGCTCCTTCCCACGGAGGAGCCAATTGCAGGCACATCCCCTCAGCATGGCTGTGGCTGGTGCTTTGGAAGTTGCTCCAGAGCCAACCCCCCGCCCAACACCATCCATACCAGCAGCACCCTCACTGCCATCATGGCCGCGGCGCCCGTGGAGACCGTGCAGTCCATCAGGATGACGTGGTCTTCGCTGATGTCCTTTGGCAGCCGCAGGTAGTGGAGCTGGGTGGAGGAAAGAGAGAGCAGCTTAGAGGCTGCAGGCAAACGGAGCAATCCTTCTCTCTGAGGGGTGAAGGATCCCTCCTGCCTCTCTATCCCTGGGACGCCGGCTGCCAGCTTGGAGCCAGTGCAAACACTCGGCAGCAAACCAGCCCCTGCATGCACAAGCTCGCTGGCAAAACCCACTTGAGCAGCTTTCAAAGCACTCAACCCCTCCCAAACTCCTGGGTCGCTGAAGAGCTGCCAGGAAACACCTGAGCCACGCCCCCACCCTGCATGCAGGTGAACACCAGGAGGTGTCCTCGGCGGCCGCGGGCTTTACCTCCGGCTCGCCCGTGTTGCAGTTGGTCTGGATGAGGATGGTGCCGATGCGGACGTCCTTGCACACCGCGCGCAGCGCCGGCTCCATGGTCTCTCCTGCTCGCAGGATGGACACCCCGGTGATCTGCAGCACACGGCCGGGGTGGTTGCGCGATGTAGGAGCTGCCACCACCCCACACTGGGTCATAGCAGCGGGGGCTCTAACGGGCAACCCAAAAGCACATCCCTTCCAAGAGGGCTGCGCCACTCCCAGTCCAGGCTGCCACCCTCAGTGAGAGGGCGTGAGTGGCACAGTGACATTGCTGATGGCACCCTTGGTCACCGATCTGCCTTTCCTGATGGTACAGGGTGTCGTACCCATGACAGCAGGCACCAAACCCAGCCTGATGGCAGCCAGGGCTTCCAGTGCACCCCCACAGGGCAGGTCTCAACAGTGCTTTGGCTTCCACTTACTTGCTTCCCGCTGTATGTCCTCCCTTCATAGTCGTGTCCCTGAGGGGTCTGGACTGTGCAACTCTACAAAAAACAGGTGAAAACAGTTTCCAGGGGCTCTGATGTGGCTCTCACAGGAGCCCTGGACTTAGCCAGCCGCAGGGGCTAGACCCTTGGACACCAAGACTGGACAAAGAGCTGTCACCCAGGGCCACAGCACTGCTCCATAGCCTTGGGGACTCCTGGTGCTTTTTAATCTGAGGGTTAAAAGGACTGATCCATGGGGAAGGTTGGAGGAGCAGCACCAGGACTGTCCTGGCTCCCTAGCAGTTGAGGGTTAGGAATCAGAGAGGAAACCCAGCATCTACAGCCCCGAACCCACCTGGAATGGGAGCAGGGAAAGCGCATGCTCGATCAGCAACCGCATCAACCTCTTGGAGTAGAAAATGAACTCGTCTCTGCTGGTCTCCTTGTTTCTAGAGGGAGGGAAAGACAACATCAGCTCAGGATCATTACTGGTTCTTGTCTGCACCATCTGAGCCTGAAACTGTGGCGTCTGTTTTAAGGTAAAAAGCAGAAAAATCGTTGGCAAGATCACTGAGCAGAAACTACACAGCTCCTCTATGCAGGGGCCACCACCATCTGCTCTCTCTTGTGTCTCCAAGCCATACAGACAGGCAGAAGTGGGACTGGGAAGCCCCAAGACAGGCCAGCCCATCCCAGCAGCAGCTGAGCCCCATCCCACCCCAGGAGCCACAGCAGGGGCTTTACCTGATGATGGTGTGCATGCCCCTCACCTGAGGGGTGCTCTTCAGCACACTGAGGGTCTGAGGAAGGGGGTGGCACTGGTGGGCAGAGGCCAGGGCAGCCCTGAAAACCAAACACACGGTCAGAAGTTCTGGGGAAGGCTGCCCAAAGACTGGAGCACAGCACACGGCCAGAGCCATCCTCCCAGATGTCATCTCACACTGCAAACACACACAGAGGCCATCAGGCTGAAGTGAGCGAGCAGCCAGCCCTGCCTGGTCCCTGCCATGGCAAAGGGACCTGCTCCCACGAACTGGGGTCACTGGAGTTAGGGAGACCTTGCAGCCCAAGGACCTGCCCTTCCTGCTGGGCAGCTGACCCAGGTTCATAGAATGGCTTGGGGTGGAAGGGACTTTAAAGACCATCTTGTTCCAGCCCTCTGCCATGGGCAGGGACACCTTCGACTAGACCAGGTTAATCCAAGCCTCATCCAAGCTGGCCTTGAACACTTCCAGGGATGGGGCAGCCACAGCTTCTCTGAAGGTGGCTGGCCCATCTTCCTTTCCACTGTTTGGGAAGAAAGTAGAAAATAAAATCAAAACCTTCTCCTATTCCAGAGTCTTATCTGTTGATGGATCTTGGACTCCTGGGGTGAGGAGGGGCTGTTGGGGTTGTCTCTGACCTACAAGTGCCAGATGTCACCAGGAACTGGACAGGCAGCCAGGCTGGCACATATCTGGAATGTGACTATTTCAGAGAGCACCTGGCCCATTCCAAATTTGGAACAGCTTCAAGACTTTATGGCTGGACAGGACTGGCTCTGTGTGACTCATTCCACATAACGAATAGGGCTGGGAGCTATTCTGGGATCAAGGGAACACCATTCATGGGGAAGTGCACAATGGAGCCCCATTAGTCACTTCTCCCTGTGAGAACGGCAGTAATGAGAGGAAGGTCACATTTGGCTTCCACAAGGCTGGGCAGGATGGACAAGCAACTTTTCTGGGAGGAGGGCTGGAGTTTGAAAGCCACACGTCAGATCACACACGTGCCAGCAGCTGCATCCAGCAAAAAACACAGAGATGTCAGGGAGGCAGAGAGGAGAGCAAATGAAAGCACTGCATGATTAAGATTTCCAATCAAGCAGAAACCTGGATTAATGGCACACAGAGGCACGCAAGCAGAAAGGAAGACAGAGAAGATGGGTAGGCATGGAGGAGGGCAGAGCTTGAGGCCTCCATCCACATAGCCATCTCCTGGTCTTGGCCAACCAACACCAAACGAGACATTCCCAAGGCCTGTGGGTACTTAAGGGCTCCTTCTTGCTTTACCAGCTCCAGTCCTGTGTAGCAGCCAAGAGCCCCCATGCAGGGAACGTTGCAGAGAGCCAGGACAGCTGGCAGCCATGCGGAGAGCATGGATGGGTTGTGGTTCCCTTGTGGGCTTGCCCGCTGTGTGCAGACCCCATTGTTGGTTTGGGACAAGCAGCCCTCAAGGCCCCGGCCCTGCTGTCAGTGAAGCGAGCTCACTCCGTTAGTCGCTGTCTCGCGGGTTCTAAGCCCTCGGAGATGCTCCCGTGCCAGGCCTGCGCTGCTGGCAGCACCCACAGCTCTGCCCCCACAGCCCTCCCTTCCGTCCTCCTGCCAAAGCTGGCCTGCGGACAGATCCTGGGGGCACAGCCCTGCCTAAACCCCTCTCAACCCCCTGGATGCCAACACATGGTGGTGAGAGCATGAGCCCTGACTTGGGCAGACGCTGGTGCTGGCATGGGCGCTGCCAGCTCACCTGCTTCAGGGGGCAGAGACGGGCCCCCAACACAGAGCCACTCACCCTTGGCACATGGACTTGGCTGGCTTTGCCCAAGTGTCAAACTGCTGTTGCCTAAACCAGAAGAGCTGGTGGGGTCATCTCCCATCACCACAGCTCACCAAGGAGCACAGGACTGAGCTTGCCACTGGCACTTTTCCCCTCCATCACTGCCAGGTCCGTGTCACAGCATCCTACCATGCCAGTGGAATGGGCAGCCCCTCTCCTGTTGTGGTGTGACCTGACTCCTGCTCCCTGTCACAGATGCCAAGGGTTTTCCAACCTCCATGAGCACTGGGAACACCTCCCCTGCATCCTAAGCTGTCAACAGACCCCCAAGAAATGCTGTCAGCATTGTGTCACCAGGTTTTCCACACCTTCCTTCGACACCCATGCAGCGTGGGGACAGGGAGGTCTGGATACCACCCTGCTTGGAAGCCACTCAGTGTTGTTGGGGTCTTCATGGTGCTTTCTGGGAAACATGTCCCATTTTTGGGATAAAGCTTCTCTTTCAAGTGCCCCCACCTCTGTCTGTCCCACACAGCCCCAGCAAAGCGGGACCCCATGAGCTGTCTGCCACAAGATCCCCCGCCCGGGTTAGTGAGGCGGCTCACCCTGCACAGCCCTCGCCCACTTCCCGCCGTTAGTGTCACAACCAAAACACTGCCATAAGCATTTGTCTCCTCACATATCCCAGCGCAGCTTCCTCTGGTCACCCGGTGGGAGGGATGTTCGGGGGAGACAAGACAGGAGACACGAGAGTTTAAGAGGAGAGGGACAAACATGACATGAAACAGAGGAGAAAGCACTGTCATTAGTCAGAGGGGGAAAAAAATCCCCTAATTGATCAATGGCTCTTGGACGTGCCTGGTGTCCAGGCCATCACCGTGCACACCCAACACTCCTCCCTTGGTGACCAAGTCATGTCACCACTGCTCTCCACAGCACTGGCTCCACTCCCGGCTCCATGAGGAAAAAGAACTGTTTGCTCTCAGTGTCCTGGACCCACAGCAGGGACACTGTCCCACCTCCATCCCAGGTAGTACCACACTGCAATGGTGGCTCTTGGAGTCCAGAGGGATGTAGAACCACAGAATCCTAGAATGGTTTGGATAAGAAGGAACCTTAAAGATCAGCTCATTGCGCCCACCCTGCCACGGGCAGGGACACCTTCCACTAGACCAGGTTGCTCCAAGCCCCATCCAACCTGGTACTCAACACTTCCAGGGCTCATGCCGAGCCCTCTCCCACGGCTCCACTGCAATCTCAGAGCAAGCGCAGGCACTCAAGGCCAAAAAACTTTGTTCAACCAAAAAATCCTTCACCCAACCTGCCCTGCCCCCAGGCAAGCTGTTTGTGGGCTCACAGGGGTGTCCCCCCTCCTGCATGATGATGATCTGCTCAAGCCTTGGAGAACATGGAAAGCCAAGAGCACTGGAAACATGGAGAGAAACCTGGCTCTGAACAGAACATCGCCCGCAGGGAAGACCTTTCTTCCCCTGGGCTCACCATGACTGGAGAGGGGCCGCAGGCTCAGGGAAGAGCTCAGCCCTTCCACCAGCCATCCCACCACTGCTGTCACCCCCTGCCCATCCTGGGAGGGAAGGAGGGAGCGCGATGCCTCTGCTCCCTCCCTGCCAAGACAGGACTGTGATGGAACATCTAGACGGGTGGCCATAAGCACGTCAAGAAAACGTCTTATTTTGGAAACTTATTTTTTCCCCCTGAGAACAAAAGCTTTAAAGGGGAAAAAAAATGGAAAGAAGAAGAAAGAGAGAAAGAAAGAGCGAAAGGGGTGACCATCTCCCAGGAAGGCTTCAGGGAGCATCCTCAGCTCTTTGTGGAACATGCTATCGAGCAGGAAGCAGACAAGAGACATCCAGCTACAAAGGAGATGATGCAATCAAGGCATTTCAAACACGTACACGGCTGCCTTTCAGGGCTGACATTTCAAACAAGGGCTATTAAACTGCGCCACGGGTTGATATTTAAAGACACAATTGGCAAAGGGCACGCCAAGCTGATCGGGACCTTGGGGGTGGGGAATATTGATTGGTGAGAGGAATCAGCAGGAAAGAGCGCTGGCTCCAGGAGTGGGGCTGGATGCTGAGAGCATGGTAGGAGGGATGGAGAACAGGCTGGGCTGGGAGCACTGTGCCTCAGCATGGGCTGGCTGCTGTGGCTCCTGCTGCCAGGCTCCAGGAGAAATACCCACCTGGGAGTGCTGGTATGGAACTGCATCTCCAGCATGAGCACAGTCAAACATGGGGGAAGCTGGACAAGAAATATCCCAAGAATGCTAAGGTCCAACCTGTGCTCTGAGGGAGTAACTGAGAAGGCAAGCATGCTCCTCAGGAGCCAGGGGTTTCAGGATGAAAACAAGCCTTGCATGTCCAAGGAAGGTACCACTTGCTTTAAACTCCCCAGAATTCACCCATCTGAGTGGGGAAAGGCACTCCCTGCCTGTCCCAGCCAGTCCCTTGGCCAGGCGAGGCGGCCCTGGAGCACAAGAACCACAGAGACACCTCGGACTGGGGCCAGATCTGAGCATTCAGGTTTTATCCTACCAGCACAAAGCCCTCCCTGTGTCCCCACAGCCGCCAAACAGCAGCGACTTCAGAACAACAACCATGACATTTAGATGAAGCCATTCCAGACAAGAGGATGGGGAATTGTTTGCGGTGAAAAGCCCGTATTTGCCAGGCACATCTCACCCGACGTGACTCTCCATCCACCCCACGCCTCTTGCAGAGAGGCAGTGGGGCTGGGGGAAGCCACAGCAGCAGTAAAGCAATGGGGCTCCAGCAGCGGCAGCAGATTTGGGGTTTTGCAGGAATTTTTTTCCAGATTTTTTATCAAAGGCATAAATGAAAGCCTTAAACAGAACATAAAACCACCTGTGGCTGTGGTGATCCCGGTCAGAGTTATCTTTCCAAACTTACTATCATAAAACTTTTAATACTTTATGCATATATTAAATACCTGATTTTCAAGTGCAGAAAAAGATCACCTGTTCTGAGCACCCCCTTCATTAAAGAGGAGAAAGGAAATTTTATGTGTGCATAACTATCTATCTATCTCTATATACACATATATATTTGCACACATATTAGTCTCCTCTCTAATGTTATTCCTGCAGTTTTTTAAAGCAACAGATTTCTCTCCATACTAAAGAGCACTTTCCCACCTGGACCTCCAGACTCAGAGGGAAGCTTACGTGTCTGTATGGAAATGTCAGGCCCCAGGGTGTTAAACAAGCAAAGGGAAATAAAATAAAACATCCACTTGCCTAGTCTAGGAAATGACTGGCTGAGGCAGAAATAAGCAGAGCAGAGCCTTTTCCCTGTTCATCTTAGTTATTTTAAAAGCTCATTGTATGCCAAATGTAAATTTTAAGGTTACTTGACTTGAGTATCTCCATACAATGACGGAGATCTAAATGGAAACCCACTTCCAGTAATGCATTCCCTCTGCCTCCTACAAGAATACCTGAAAGCCTGGTTGGCTTCTTAATGGAAGCAAGAGAACTGAAGTCCCATCTGGGGCCACACTCTGAAGAGGTTAAGTAAATCAACACATATGTTATAGCATCCACCTGCAGATACTGAGAAAATAGAAATCCTGTTGGATTTAGGCAGCAGGATTTTCTCAGTCCTCCAGAAGTGGCTGTGCATCCTCCAGAAGCTGTGGGTACCTCTGGCCATGTGAAGCTGCTACGTTCCTTTGGGAGCCACCAGGCAGATCCCTGCGTGCAGCGAGGGGTCCAGGGCTCCCACCACCCTCAAGATCACAAACTGGTTCGGGCTGGGAGGGACCTTAAAAAACATGTCATTCCACCTCCCTGCCATGGGCAGGGACACCTTCCACTATCCCAGGTTGTTCCACGCCCCATCCAACCTGGCCTTTAACACTTTTAAGGATGGAGGAGCAATAACTTCTCTGGGCAACTCTGGCCTCACCACTCTCACAGGGAAGAATTTCTTCCGATTACCCAATCTAAATATCTCCTCTTTTAGTTTAAAACTGTTCCCCCTTGTCCTATCACTAACTGCCCATTTAATAAGTCACTCTCCACCCTTTCTTCAAAATGCTTTGACTAATCTAATAATTGATGTTTAATGATATTTAACCATCAGGGATGGAGAGTGGCTCTGGAAACTGCTCATCTTAGAGGATGATGAGAAATAAAAGAGAATCTCAGGATGAAAAGCCTCCCCTGCTGCAGAGACCAGGGATCCCCAGCTACAAACCTGGCCCTGTCCCTGCTTCAGGGGTCTGCACTCAAGCTGGCAGTACCTCCCTGGGGAGCAACCCTGTCCCTGCCATCCCAAAGCCAAGGGCAAGGTGGCCTTGAGTCACCGCGGGGCGTGACGAGGCCGTGCGCTACGCGAGCCGCCGGTCCGGCCGCGGGGCGGGGTGAGGCCAAGCGGTGCCTGGCATTGGAAATGCCTCGGCTGCACAGACAGGACAGAGTGAGGGCTCTTACCTGACACTGAGTTCACGCTGCGGCAGCAACACAAAGACACAACGCAACCGGTATTAAGCATTGTCAACACCAGGGTCGTTTCAAGATAAAAAAAAAGGAAAAATAGGAGTATTTTCCTGAATTCACATGTAGCCTTTTGCCCTTCTTCCCCTTCCCAGGTCAGTGAAAGCCCCTCCCAAGCCAACCCCTTGCCGGGCTCACAGCGGCCTCCTGGGGGTGCTGGGTTTGCTGTGATATTCCCTGGCTGGATCCCAGGAGCTGGGGGAAACAGCCATTCTCCTTTCCTGGACTCTGCCTCAGGGCTGGGTGCCCTCCTCAGCCCAGCACTAGCAGTGATGCCAGGGCTCTGATCCTTCCTCCTGTGACCAAGAGTTTAGAAACCACCTTCTCAACCTGCCAGAGTTTAGTGCTGGGAATTCAGGCAGCCAGGTACTCCAGGAGGAGGAACCTGCCAAGACACCTCTGCCCAAGAGCAGTCCCTCCTGAGCAGGCATGGGAAGCCAGATGCCACGGCGTGCCAGCTCCCATCCCAGGCCTGAGCAGCTCCTGCCACCTGGGAGCTCCAAAAAAGACCAAAAAAGGCTTGAAAGGATCAAGCCCTTTACTTTCCAATACATCTATCTCCAGGTCACGCTCCCTCCACCTCCCAGGACATCACTCTGAGCATCTCCACGACTGAAACATCACCAAAGCTACAGCTGTGGAGTGGGAGGAGGCTGTGCTGCTCAGGGACAGCAACACAAAATGCCATCAGTTCATTGCAGGGTCCCAAACCACCAGCCAGGACTGGCCCCGGACAAACAGAAGACTTAAAGCCAGCAGTGAGGAAGTGATGAAGCATGTGCCTGGACTGGGGCTCAAACGTGACCAGACTGGATTTTGAAACCCAAGAGCTGCACACAGCACGTAAGTGGAAAAGTGGGCTCCTGACTGGAAAGCCTGTGCAGCAGTGTCTGCATGGGAGGGAAGAGGAGAATCCCAGGAGCTGGAGCAGTGGAGGTTTGGGGCAATGCTGGGAGGGCTGCAGGCAGGGGCACACATCCCTCGGGTGATGGGAGGGTGGCTGGTTTGTCCCCTGATGACTTGCTGTCCCAGGGAGAGAAGGAAGCTGCTGCTGGACCACAGCTGGCAGAGGAGCCAGGACCAACCAGAGCACAGGGAGAAGGCAGTTTCCTTCACTGGAGTGAGGGAGAGGGCTGGGAGGAGTTCACAGGGACTCCCACACCTGGAGCACAGGAGAAGCCAGGCCATTCCCACCTGGGCACCCAGAGCATGGCTCCCTGCCAGGCAAGGCTGTGAACCCCCCTCACCACCTGAGGACTGGGCAGCTCTTACCTCTTCCAGCTGGCTGTGGACGTGCTGAACAATCAGGTCAATGGCCACAGTGTTTCCACTCCCTGGAGTGACCCAAAAGCAAAAGAATCACAGAGTCAGAATTGTTAAGGTTGGAAAAGCCCTCTAAGATCACCGAGTCCAACCATTAAATCAGCACTGCCAAGCCCACCACTAAACCATGTCCCCAGGTGCCACATCCACACGCCTTTTAAATCGCTCCAGGGATGGTGACTCCACCACTGCCCTGGGCAGCCTGTGCTAGGGCTTGACAGCCTTTTTGGTGAAGAAATTTTCCCTGATGTTCCATCTGAACCTCCCCTGGTGCAACTTAAGGCCATTTCCTCTTGTTCTGACACTTTATCCCAGGGAAAGAAAAGTCACCCTGGTCAGCACCACAGGTTTTTTCCATGTTTCTTCCCTAAATTCCCCACTGTGTTCAAAACCACACTGCTTCCCCGAACAGCCCCTTCCCAGTGAAGCAGGAGACATTCCTGCTTTTATTAAATCCTTATTCAATAATCTGTTACTGGATAGCTCAAAGTCACCTCCCACTCTTAAACTGCTGTGCTGCAGGAGCTCATAGGGCAGGAGACTGGCTGAGGGAAATGTACAGACTTCCCCATGCTTTTGGGGAGTGTTTGGAGAGCCTCAGCTGGGGGGACCTTTGCTTTGGCACGGGACAGCCTCTCTGTGCCCTCACCAGCCAGCCAGAGATGGACTGGCCGGCCAAGCTGAGGGCAGAGGGCCGGGGTCTCTGAAGGGTCTCAGGGGTGCCACTGAGGACAGCCCTGGGCAGGTACCTCGGGGGACAACGATGTCTGCCAGCCGCATGGTGGGCTGGATGTACTGGTCGAAGGCGGGTTTGACAAACTTGTTGTACTGCTTGATGACACCCTCGATGTCCCGGCCACGCTCGCTGATGTCCCTGCGCAGCCGGCGCACCAAGCGGATGTCCGAGTCCGTGTCCACAAAGATCTTCAGATCCAGGAGCTGAAAGGAGAGGGGAGGGGACAAACCCCACCGGCTCAGGTGTGGGATTCAACCCACCTTCCCCTGCTGCCCCAAGCTGAGCCCAGCCCAGCCCAGCACCCATTTAACAGTGCTCAGATCTGCTCTGCTCCCGCCTGCGTGGAGCCTTTCCCTGGAACCCAGCTGGTGCTCCTGTGAGTCCCCTGCTGCCACCTTACTCTCGTGTCCCCTGGGACCTGTCCTGCTCCAAACTCTGTCCCGACTGCTTAGCAGCTCCAGCACTTTGGCTGAATGTTATTTAAGAGCAAGGAGGAGACAAGAGGAGTTACTGTCCGTGACACACACCAAGCACTGGCTTCTTAATCAAAGAATCCTTGGACGGTTTGAATTGGAAAGGACTTTAAAGATCATCTCGTTCCAAGACCCTCCCACAGGCAGGGAATTAATGCTGGAAAGGAGCCCGGCATAGCTCACGACTCTGCCCTTAATTGCAAGAGACAGGAGTGGGGATTCTGAGCGGAGTCTCCTGGGGGATTCACCCAGCTGTCCACTGGAGGTCATCCCTGCTCCAGAAAAGTGCAACCCAAAAGCTCGCTTGTCAGGGGAGGAAACTTTTTAGACAGAGCTTGGCTAAGTCTATGCATGGCTCACTGCCTGCTGCAGCATTCGTCAGGGCTGCAAAGGTGTTCCGAGGGATGGAGACAGCCTGAGAGAGCTGGGGTTGTACAGCCTGCAGAAGAGAAGGTTCTGGCAAGACCTTAAGAGCCCCTTCTAGTATCTAAAGAAGCTCCAAGAGAACTGGAGAGGGACTTTGGACAAGGGCCTGGAGTGACAGAGCAAGAGGGAGTGGCTTCACAATGCCAGAGGGCAGGGTTAGACAGGATATTGAGAGGAAATTTGTCCCTGTGAAGGTGGTGAGGCCCTGGCACAGGGTGCCCAGAGAAGCTGTGGCTGCTCCATCCCTGGAAGTGTCCAGGGCTGGGTTGGACGGGGCTTGGAGCAACCTGGGCTAGTGGAAGGCATCCCTGCCCATGGCAGGAGGGTGGAACAAGATGAGCTTTAAGGTCCCTTCCAACCCAAACCATCGTGCCATTCTATGATAAATCCAAGTAATCCCCAAGAAAGCCTGAAGTGCTGGATGATTCCATGCCAGGAACACCAGGCTCTGTGCAGTAGAAGTTCAGCAGACTTTGCCTCTGGCTGTGCAAGCTGCAGCATGCAGTGTGGAGGTGGGCTATTTCTAGTTGTGTTTATGCACCAGCACTGCCAGGAACCAGGTCACCACTCAGATCCTGCTTCCTGGGCACAAATGGCTGAGATCGAGGTATTCGCTGAAACACTTGGCCTCTGCCAGGGGCTCTTCCCCGGCCACTGCAGAGTCAAAGCCTTTCTCTCCGGCACAGGGAAGTGCTGCAGCAGTTGGTCTACCCTGGAAGAGAAGGTCACCTCCCTGCTGCACGACCTCAGGAGAGAGCACCCTCCCACCATCTCACCCTGGAACTGCTTCAAAACCCTTCCTCACCTTCAGGAGCTCCTTGTCTGCAAACGCCATGATGCCTTCGAAGATAATCACATTGGCGCCATACAGGGTTTTCTGTGGAGTCAGAATGGATGTGGTTAGGCACAGAACATCTGTTCAGAGGTGCCCTGTCCCAGGGAATCTCTCTGGGTTGGGACTGTGACAGCTCACCCAAAAAATGCACCCTGAGCCAGGCACAGAGCAGAGGGTGACAGCGCCAATCGGACTGCAAAGGGCAGGGGCTGGAGGGGTCTGGTCAGCTCCCCCTCTGCCCTGCCTTGGCCATCCCCCACCTTGTCCCACCCCCTCAGTGTCCCATACCCATTCCTTCTTCCGGCTGTGCGTGGTGAAGTCGTAGATGGGGATCTTGACGCTCTTGCCTTGCTTCAGCTTCTTCAGGGTGGCGATGATGAGGTCAAAGTCGAAGGCGTCGGGGTGGTCAAAGTTGAAGTCGTTGCTGGCCGCCTGCTCCTGCTGCTGCTTGGTCAGCACCTGCCACAAAGCAGAGCTTAGGGCACGTGGCTGGGCAATTCCCTCCCCACTGCCATGCCCAGTCACCTGCTCCCTGCTCCAAGAGCCATTGGAAGGGAAAACCACATGGCTGCCCCTAAATCCACAACATGTTTCCTTACTGGGGGTTACCACACAATCCCAGATTGGTGTGGGTTGGAAGGGATCTTAAAACTCATCTCATTCCACCCCCCTGCCATGGGCAGGGACACCTTTCACTAGAACAGGTTGCTCTAAGCCCTGCCCAACCTGGCCTTGAACACTTCCACGGATGGGGCAGCCACAGCTTCTCTGGGCAGTGGCAGCCTGAGGAGCCTGGCCAAGCCAACAGGGGTGCAGCCTCACCTTGTAGAAGGAGTCCATGGACAGCAGAACCACCCACGGGACATCAAGAGCCTCAATGATCATGGTAGCCACCGTGGTCTTCCCAGAGGCGCTGCCTCCTCCCAGGCCTGCCAGGGAAAAGGTGATGAAGCCACCAACCCCAGGCACAGCCTTTCCCACCACAGGCTGGAGCCCAGGTCCTGCGCTGTTGCCTTACGCTGGAGGAGCCTCCAAAGAGGGAAGTCACAGGCACTCCAAGAGATTATCCCTGAAAATGTCAAATGGCATGTACTGGGAGTGCCAGCAACATGCCCAGCAAAAGCTGGGAAACCCATCGTTAGATGTTTATGTAACACGGGGAGTGCTGGCATGGGAACCAGCCCAGGCTAAATCCCTAGGAACTCGTGACAGCCCAGGCAACAGGAAGCAAAGTGTGTGGCTTCCTGTAATCCATCACCCGCCCTGCACACCCTTGGGTTCAGCCCACCCAGCCAACGCAGGACTGACCACAGGGACTGCCCCTGCTCCTGTCCAGGCTGGAGCCAACCTCAGATTTCTAAGGAGGTGGGCAGGAATCCCACCAAGATCTCCTGAAGAGCCACGGGGCAGGTGGCACAGATGCTGCCTGGGCAGTGTGGAGGTGGCCTACCTATGACAAAGGCCTCCTTGGACTGCGTCCCGTGCTCGTTGTACCAGGGCGGCCGGCCCGCGGTGTAGATGGTCCTTTTGCTGGTCCGCAGCAGCGGGGGCTCAGACTTGCACTGGCTGGTGGTCCGCTTCCGGGGGGGCTTGGTGGAGCCCACTGTGGGATACAGCCGGTCCAGGGATTCAGCACTGCTGTTACTGGGGCGGGGAGGGGAAGGAGCACAGTTACCGGGGGTGGGGAAGGACGCGTGTTCCCGCTGCGTGGGAGCGGGGTCTTGGGGGATCCTATTGTACAGGTGAGGGATGCAATGAAGTGTGGGACAGCACCCACATCTCTGTGACCCGTGGCCATGGACAACACCGAGGAATTCTCACACAGAAGCAATTTTAACCTGGAAGAGACGCCATGCAAACATCCCTCCCTAAAGTCCTGCTGTTTGAGGAATGTCTGCGTGAAATAAATCCCCTGGTGAGCTCTCAAAGCATTGAAGGGTGTGTTACAAGGGCAACAACACACCCTGATGTGCCGGGGACCTTTCCTGGGGATGGAAGTCAAACACATGGGCTACAGCACAACCATCCTCATCCCCCCATCCCCAATCCCTTTCCTCTCCCCACTCTGAGCGCTCCAATCCCACCCAAGCTCTAGCTCTCCCACCCTTTTGTCCTGAAGCCCCCAGGGACAAGCCTGTGAGCTGGGCAGAGCTAGGCAGTGCTGGGCAGAGCCATCAGCTTTGCCTCGGGAGCTGAGAGAGCTCTGAGCTCACCCGAAGCCCTGGAGCTGCTGAACACTCTCCGGTATCTTCCCTCTGGGAGAGGGAGAGGAACAAGGCACCCTCCAGAGCCCTTTCCAGCTTGGCAGGAGGAGAGCTGTGGCCGGGAGGTGGTGAGTGGCCTCTGGCCAAGAGATAAGCTGCAGCTGCTGCCTGGCCAGCTGAGGGGCAGGGAGGATTATTTGTACCAGTGCCTGCTCCTCCCTGCTCCTGTTCCGCTGCCCCAGAGGGATGTCTGCTCCCTGGGAGAAAGTGCAAAGGGCTTTCCTGGCTCATGCTGCTCCTCTCCCCAGCCACGACTGGGCTGGAAGGGAAACCAAGAGATCTGGGCACCACTGGCTCCAAGTTGTCACTGTTTGGTACAGTCTGGCTGAGCCAGCAGGGCTTTGCTGCTGCTCTGTTATGGCTTGCTCTTGAAAGGGCTTAAACTGCAGGGCTTTACAGATTTTGGGTTGATTTTAAGCTGTTTTGGTATGAAGATTAATTCCCTTCCCTCCCCCAGCCCTTTTTAGAACAATTTTAGATAAAGATCAAAATTTCGGGCAAGCCATCTGTGTGTAGAGTGACCTGACAACCCCCACCCCCACACACCCCCACACGGCAAACAAGCCCCCCGGGCACGGTGGGATCTCCCTGGCAAACCCCCTGGGCATGGCAGGATGCCCACAGCACAGCATCCCTACCTCCAGCACCGGCACATCCCTGTGGAGCAGGCAAGGAGCCAGGGATTTGCCCGGCTTTGCAGAACTCCTGCTGACAAAAGGCAGGCTGCAGCTCCTGCCCCTGGACAGGACCTCTCCCACTGATGGCCACCCTAAGCTGTGCACCCGCAGAGTCCCCTGCAAGAGTTCAAGACACCGACACCCCATCCCTTGCTGCAGCCCACCAGCACACACAGCCAGTTCCAAGCACTGCCAGGCTTGGGCTCAGCCAGGAGCCCACAACACTCCAACGACGACTCTTAAAAAGCAACCTCAGGAGATGACACCCATCAGGGAACCTTCTGGGGTGTCTTCCTGTGAAAAAATGGCTTCTTCCATGAGGAGCAGCAAACCCAGGTGGGGTGTTTGGATCTCCTCTCCCACTGGCGATGCTGCAGCAGCCGCTACCCACCGGTGCTGCTCCCAGAGCGGGGCTGACGGCAGCCGGTGCTGCTGGGGCACAAACAACGTCACCTTGGCTCGATAAAAGCAGAGATGACAAAAACACAGTTGTTTACCAGAGAAGAAAGCGGTTCCTTTCATCCGCATCCCAGCCCCTCTCCTGGGACCGTGGTTACTCCAGAGCCGTGCCGCCGGCGCGGTGCCTGGGCTGCTCGGATGGTTTTCCTCTGGGAATGCACGTCAGTCTCCGTGTGACAGGCGAGCCTGCCGGGATGCTCGGCTCCTTGGCGTCACACAGCACCAAGCTCTGCTGTGCCAGCCTGCAGATCCTGACCGAGGCCACCATTCCCAAAGTGACTCCAAGCTGGACAAAGCTCTGTTTTTCAGAGCTGGAGTGGAACTGGAGCAAGGCTGAGCTCTGCTCCCACTGCCTCCAACCAGCATCAACATCACCCAGCTCCTGGCAGGGAGGAAGAGGTTTGGACTCTGACAGCTCCACCAGTGCCCAGAATTACAGGCAGTGTCCAGAATTACAGCGACAGCTCCACCCCCCTTTCCCAAGTGTCATCTCTCCACTCTGCTCTCCAGGGTGCCTGCAGCACACCCAGGGTGTTGGCACAGAGGGGCCATCGCTGTGGGATGCAGCACCTGAATCCCATTCCAAGAGTTGGTGTTCTGCCTTACCTCATCCAAATAATTCTGGACTTTCACCAAAATTCTACACATTTCTATCAGTATCATCTACACCATCAGTGCCTCTACAGGCGGCTGATACTCTACACCTCTCAAATCCACATTTCCCATGATTTATCTGGGAGAAGCAGGGCCGTGGGGCTGCAGGGCTGTCCTGGAGTTCCCCAAAGGTCATGTCTTTTCTCCTAATGTTACACTCCAAGATCTGTAGATGTTTTCCATGGCTGCCTTTGCCAGGAAGGGGCTCTTCTTGCTCCAAAGGGATGGATGATCTCAGCCATCTCCACTGGCCCTTCCTCCCTATCCCTTTTCAAAAACTCCCTGCAGCAGTGATGAAGCCCCTGCAATGCCCTGGGCCACAAGGTGAAGCCCCCAGAGAATGGGACTCTCCATTTAGAGCTGGAGCCAATGCCACTGCTCTGCCCAGAAGAGGGTCCTTGTCCCACATGGACCCTCCCCAGCGGAGCAAACCCCTGGGGTTCCAAAGCCAGGCAAACAGGAAAGGAAACACCACCCTGAGCTTGGCAACCCCTCCCCTGCCAAGCCTTCCTGGAGGGCTTGGCTGCCACCAGCTCTCTCCAGGCTGTCCCCAGCCTTTGGGGATGCTTTGCCCTCCCTGCAGCTGCTGCATCCTTGCTGGAGCATCCCAGAGGAAGCCTGAGTGGGTCCTGCTCCTGAGAAGGGCTCTCCAGCTCCACTGCTGTGCCAGCACAAATGAAGGAAGCATTTGCTCCTGCTTAGTCCAAGCATGGATTTACTGAGGTGTGAGGCACACCCCTCTCCCTCCCCAGCGTGCTCCCATCCCCATCCCTGTGCCCTGTGCTCAGGCTCTGCTGCCTTCGGAGACCCCCGACCACCCTGGATCCGTGCTGGGCTGGGAGGGCAGAGGCAGCAGGTCCCAGAAGCGCCCACAGCAGCAAGGAAAGATGGCACAGCCCCAAACCTGAGCTTGGCAGCAGACAGGAGAGCATGTCCTGGGCTCTGTGCCCTGTAAACAACCCACCGACAGAGCTTCCAGCCCTATGGACCCCCCACCAGCCCCCCACGACCTCCTGAGGTGCCGGGCTGGCTGTGGTCATGTCCCATGGGAAGCTGATCTTCCCAGATGGGAACTGGGGCTGGGGGACTGGGACAGGAGCCACGGACAGCTCACTCCAGCAAACAAATGGGGGAAAACCAGCAAATCCCACCCAAAACCGAAGCAAAACTCACCTGCCATCCGGCCCGAGGGCCCAGCAGCCCGAGATGCGGACGCTGGAGAAAGCTGGGGGGCTGCTCATCTCCCCTGCTGCTGATCCAGGGCTGATCCTGGACTGTGGGTGTCACCCCCTGTCCCCGTCCACACTTTGGCTCCTGTCCCACAACCTCTGGCTCTACCAGGGTGAGAGGGGGGCTATGCCAGAGGGGCCTCCAGGGTGATTCTCGGGGCACAGAGCCATGCACGGAGTGTCCCCCTGGAATGGGCACTGAAGGGTCCCAAGAGGCCGGGGTGAGGCAGAGCCCCAGGAGATCCGAGGGGCTGGAAGATGGAGGCAGGAGAAGGGAGCAGAGCAGGGGGAGTGTCTGTGCCCGGGCGCTGCGAGGCGGTCAGCAGCATAAGAGGATAGCTTAACCTCCAGATTACGTTCATTACCTGATATTAATAGCACTGGCTTGATTAAAGAAAAAGAGGGGGGGTTGGGGGTGAGGTGACACCTCCCCTCACCGCCCCCAGCACAGGCAATAAACGCCAGCCCCGGTGCCTCTGCTCCCGGGACTGGGGGTGCTCGGCTGTCCTGGACGTGGGGGCTCAGCAGGGTGGGCACCTGCAAAGTGACATCCACATCCACATCCACTGGCACCGGTGAGTTCCGAGGGAGTTCTCGACAGCACTGGGGAGGGGGCTGCAGGGGGGCAGGAGGGGATGACCCCAGGGCAGGGGGTACCCAGCCAGCACCCCCCATGCAGCTGGTGGAGCAGCTGGGGCTCGGGGCTGGGGGTGCTGGCCACGTTGGGCTTTTTGGTCCAGGACTCACACCCCTCTCCCTCGGCTCCCATCGGGGGGGGTCTGGTTGAGGGTCCCCCCCCAGTCACTCAGCTTCCCCAAGAGTTGCCCCTCACCGTCCCCTCCGCCCTGGAGTAAACAAGTGGGTGAAACTCAACACCCCGGGGCTGCGGGTGGCTAAGAATAACATCCCGCTGGCTGCTGTGCCCGGCCATCCGCTCCCTCAGCACCCCCTGCCAGCTGCCCCTCGGCCCCCCGGGCCAGCCAGCTCCTCTCCCGGTGTCAGCCTCTCCAGGGAGGGCAGCGAGCCTGGGCATCCTGCGGGAAGCCCAGGGAGCCAGGCAGCTGCTGAAGGGCAGGACACATGGCAAGGGTGGGAGATGTTGGGCACCACGGCAGGGGGGGTCCAAGCCGGCCCTGGAGCAGAGGCTGGGGCAGTGCAGCCCTCAGCCCACAGCCTCTGGCTGCCAAGGAAGGGAGGAGGTGGTGCAGGACACACCGGAGGGCAGCCAGGCTCTGCCAGGGACACGGAGCATCCTGACAAAGTCCCATGGCCACCAAGTGAGACCCCAGCCCATGCCAGCATGGTGAGACAGGAGCTTGGCCTCTGGGCACGCCCTGCCGAGGGGTTCCGGGGAGGGTGCTCCCTCCTGCTTAGCACCAGCACCCGGAGATGGGGCCAGAAATGGAAAAAGAGCCTTTCCTCCTCCTTGAGCCATCACAGTTGCTCCAGAGGCAGGGGAAACGCACTGCCTCACAGAGTCCTCAGGAAACCCCCTCTGCTCCTGCTCACCAATGGGACCTGCAGAGCATCACCCCAAAAGATGGAAACCTGATGGGAACCAGGGATGAGGCTGCTGAGGCAGGGGACAAGGATAGGAATGTTTTGGGGGTAATCTGTCCCCGGCATGAGCCACAGCTGCTGCCCCACCGTCAGGGAAGCGAGCGATGATCAAAGGAACTTTTCCACCCCTGACTCCCCTCTCGCTGTAAAAGCTCTCTCAGAAGTTTAAAAATAAAACTCTCTTCCGGAGCCACTTCTGTTCCCCCTCATTAAAGAAGCAAAAAAGCAAAGGGATGCGGCAGCCGGCGCGAGGAGCCCTCGCCCAGGGATATTGTTCCTTATCGCGTGCTCCTGCTGCCACTTTTCCTGCCTTTGTTAAATGTCCAGGCGACAGGAGCAAGTCTCCCAGCATCCCTCCCGACATTCCCACTGGGCTCCCAGGTGGGACACACCAGCTCCAAAGGCCCCCTGTGACTGAGCCTCCCTGCTGGCACAAATCTCCTCTGCTTCCCAAGCCCCTTCCTAGTTTCTGAGCTCTTGCACGTGTTGAAATTCCTGGGGTTTGGACCTTTTTTCTTTCAAGTGATTTTTAAGCAAATCCCTCCTCTAACGGCAGACTTAAAACTGGGAGAGAAAGGAAAGCAGGCACAAAGGCCAAGATCCCATTTCCCTTCTGGTGATGGGAGCTCCTGGCTGGGTTTCCCCTGGGATTTAAGGATGGAAGCTGGACTGCATATGGATTTTCCTAGTTTGGTCACAAGTATTGTTACTGGGTGGGTGTAAGGGCTGCAGACACACCAAGCCCACAGTGGAAGGATGCCTGTTCCCAGGAGAGGGTCCTGCTCCCAGAGCAGCACCCACAGGAGCATGGAGGTCAAACCTGCTTCCTCCACCACTGAGCTGGGCTTTGTTGGGCTGGATCTGTGTGTGCCAGCCCTCGGCTGGGCCTTTCCTGTCCAAGAAACCATCTCAAGGGATGAAGGAACCTGCCCCTGCAATGAAGAAACCCGCCCAAGGGATGGAGGAACAGAGCCAAGGAACATGTCCAAGGGATCAAGGAACCCGCCCACAGGATGGATGAACCTGCTTGAGGAATGAAAGAACCTGCCCAAGGGATGGAGGAACCCAAACAGGGGATGAATGAGTCTGCCTGAGGGATGGATGAACCCACACAAGGGAAGGAGGGACCTGCCACCCCACTGCCATATCGCACCCGTGCCCATCCTGGAACCCACGGAACGTCACTCCCGGTTTACCCAGCCTTGTACCAAGCTCTGTCCCGGCTGGACCCACCTGGAGCTGGTCGGTTCATCCCAGCAGCTCCGTGCACAGGCACTCCCTTCCAGCTCTATTGTGGCCTCTGCTCCCTCACCACAAAAGGACAAACATTTCCCTCTGCAAACCCAATTATCCGTTGCTATTTATAGCGAGTGGGAGCCGTGGTGGAAGGGGCTCTGTTACACAACGCAGTTACTCATCCCTCGCTCAGCCGGCACAACTCGGGGAGACTCCTTCCTCTCATCCTCATCCTCATCCTCATCCTCATCCTCCCCCCTGACTCGCATGAAGGGCACAGGCAGCTGCCAGGAATGGATTTAGCTGCTGGAACATGCAGGATGGGAACGTGAGGGATGGGAACAGGCGGGATGCTTTAGCACTGGCTCCGGGGTTGGTCGGTCGGTGCCGTGGGGTGTTGGTACCCTACAACCAGGGATGCAGGGACACTCCATCCCTACAAGCTTTGCCACATCCCCAGCGCACCAGTGACGCTCTAAATGCAATTCCCACATATTTGATGTTTGGGAGCAGCCAGTCCCTTGAGGATTGTGATGGAAAAAGGGGGTGGAAAATAGAGGGGAAACATGAGTGTGTGGGGGGGGTCGGGGGAATCACCCTGTATGGGGTTTTTAGGTGGAAAAGTTTAAGTTGTCCCACTCTTCATCTTGACGGAGTGGATGCATGTGCCAGCAAGCTTGGAAAATGGGAGGCTGTCGTTTATCTGCTGGGAAATTAAGGGCAAAACCCATAAAATAAGGAAAACAAGGGGAAAGGTAACAACGTGAAAGGAAAAAAAAAAGGGATTAAAATAAACAAGGGGCAATAAAGCGGAGGTGGGAAGAAATGCTTGGTGGGAAAAGCGAAGGGATTTCATGGAACGATGGGCTCGGGGAGGCCCCACTCGCGGAAGTGGCATGGTGGGGGACGGGACCGGCACCGCAACCCCCGGAGCCCGCGGGAAACGGGAACCGGCGGCTCCGGGGCGCCGCGGGGTCGGTCCCGGCCCGGAGGGATTATCCGGGGTGAAAGAAAGCGGGATCTTACCTGTCGTGGGGTTCTCCCGGAGCCCCCTCGGGCACCGGGGCCGCGGCCATGGTGCTGCGGGAGAGGCGGAGCGGGCGGGGAGCGGAGGGGCGGCGCTGCCGCGGGGATCCCCGGGACTTGTAGTGCGGGCTGGGGAGCGAGCGGGAGCGGGGAGCGCGGGGCTCTGGGGGTGATTTGGGGTGCGGATGGGTGCCCTGGGGGCCAAATGGGTGATGGGGCACAAAGGGATGTTGTGATCATGGGTAAGAGCTGTGAGGGGACATGGGTCTATGTGGGCACGCCTGAGTGCTGTAGGGCACGTGGGGTGTGTTGCGGGGTGCAGGTGGGTGTTTTGGGGTATAGGTGGTTGTTTTGGGCATGGGTGGGTGCTGTGGGGCTCGGAGTGATGCTGTGGGTACCTGTGGGCGCTATGGGGCGGCTGCGCAGGAGCACCCCTGCCCAAGACTCTGAGGGGTGCCACACGCCCTGTAGCTGGGGGGCAGCGCGCTTTAGGTGACCCCGGGCTCAGACAACGTCTCTGGACACTGGGGAGAGCTGGGGGGGTCCCGGGCTGGGTGGGATCTGGTTTTCCTCGGCACGGCGCTCCCATCACGCCCGGGTTCCCCCGGGGCTGAGGTTAGTGGTACCAAATGTTTGGGGGGGCAAGGCCTGCACCGCTCCTGGGGTCCCCACTCGTCTTTGGGGAGGCGAGCGCACCCATGGGGAAAGGCTGCGTTCTCAGCCAGCAGAGAGATCCGTCTAAATCTGTCTCTGACTTGGGTTCAGTGCCAAAAAAGCCATTAGGGAGCAGAAGAGGATTCATTCCCACGCTGGGAGAGCCGGGAGGCGGCCCCGGGTCCCGCAGAGCTCCCCAGGGAGGCGAGGTCCCGGGCTGGATGTGGCCCCTGGGGCCAGGAGACGCTGGATGCTGGCGATGGGATGGGTGGATTGGGAGCAGCTTTAGGGGGATCTCTACCTTGGGAGTGGGGGGCAGCTGGGCTTTTGGGGGTGGGCATCGGAGATCCCCCTGGCACCAGGATTGGCGGCTGTGCCGAGTGCTGGTGCAGGAGGCATCACCAGTCCTCACCTTCCCCATCCTGGTTTTGGGGGCACCCCTGGGTTGGTGACCACACGCTCCATCCCCAGCAACCGGGCGGGGGTCCCCTCAGCCACCGCCACGAAGGACAAACCCAAACCCACTGGATCCCATGTCCAACCCTCGCCCCGAACTGCCCAATAACGGTGACGACAGTGCTAATAAAAAATCAATAACCATTTATTCGATACAGCTGTTTCATACATACAGTACAGGGAGCGCCTCGGCGCTGCTCGGCTGCTCGGAGCTGCTCGGACAGTACTCTCCAACTGAGGATTTGTCAATGATTAACAAAAGAACAGATCATCACAAATCGGGAGTTTATTATAAGATAGTTTACCGTTAAAACAATTTTATTTTTTGCAAATAAACACTTTTTAATATATATATTTATATATTTATATATATGGTTACAAGTGATAAATTGAAATTTTTTTCCTTTTTTTTCTGTTGGTTTTTTTTTTTTTTTTTGTTTTAATTTTTTCCCCAAAATACACTTATGCACTAATAACTGGCATCGACGAGAAACATTCGGATATGCCGTGGGATGGGTGTCACGAGAAGAGAAAGAAAAGAACAAAACGCTCCCAAGGTTCCTGGGGGTGGGAGATGCTCCAGGCCTGGGCAGCTCCATCCACCGTGGCCGGAGCTGGTGTGGCACAGCCAACCTCGCCAGGGCACGGTGTCAGTGCCGAGGGTTCCCCAGCCACGGCAGTGCCCCGCCATCCAAGCTTTCCATGAGGTCCTCCCACAGGGTTGCATCCATCCCTGCTCCCATGGAGGTTTAGCCCTTTCCCTGGGGACACGGCTGATGGGATGCTGCATTTCCCCAACAGCGGAGGTGCGAGACCACAGTGTCACTGTGCCCAGGGAGACAAAATCCCCAAATCCCACGGGTGATGGGATGGAAGGGGACAGGACATCTCATCCCCCATCTGGTCCTGCAGCCTCTGCCTGTCCCTCTGGATAAGGGTGCTTTCCCTTCCGCACTGCCTCGCTGGGAGCACCCGAAGGGGCACAACCTACCGGCCCCCAGCAACGCCACTGCGGTGTCACTCGGCCCTGCCCGCTCACCTGTTGTGGCACCTGCAGCTGCTGCTGATCCCAGCACTGCTCTGGAACCCTCCCTGGACAAGCAGGATGGTAAAGGATGTCTCATGTAGAAGGTGGGGGGAAACATGTTCCTCTTCGAGTGATGACTAGTGGGGAAAACACCTTTTTAGGGGGGAAAAACCCCTCAAGATTTCACTTTCTAACAGAAATTCCAGCCTGACCATGGTGCTGCCCTCTCTGGGGCTCTGAGGATGACAGGGACAGCCCCAGCACCAGGTCTGCTGCTCCCATTGCCTGCCCTGAGATGCCAGATGGTCCCTGGGGTCCCCTCCAGGCTGGTGTCACTCTGCGAGCCCACTGCAGCTGACCCTGCTCCTGTCCCTGCTCCTGCCAGACACTCTCGTTATGGAAGCATAGGCGGGTTTTGATCCGGACCCCATGATGACCCCCTGAACCGGCCCTTTCCCATGTCTACCCCACCCTGAGCAGCTCCCAGGGCTCCTCCCCTAAGGAGCACAGTGCTGCCTGATAATTTAATCAATGAGAAGCCAATTAATTGCATGTTAATGAGAACGGAGTCCCAGGCCATGCACAAGGGGAGACAGTGGGGATTGTGCGGTGAGCATCCAAGCCAGCAGCCCGGGCTACCCAGAGCTCCCCTCCCTAGGCCAGGGCATGGAGCTTTCCTGGGGGCTTCTCTCCATGGCAGGACATGTTTTTGGGATCCAGCATGTCCCTCTGTCCCTTCACAGAGATTTCAGTGCCAGGCCCACAGCCTGCCCGCTCTCCCCTTCCGGCTGCTGCCTGTGAGCTGTTCCAAGCTGTCCTACAGCTCCCAAAGCTCTCCCCCTTCCCCAGGGAGGCAGATCTGCCCCAGTGACACCACCCAAACACAGATCCGATGAAGTGCAAGCAGCGACCAGGCTGAGCTGCAGTGACTAATTAAGCTTTCTCACTAATTGCCTCGAGGCTCGGTGCAGCCAGCAATGCTCAGGCAGTTCCCTCAGCTGCAGGCACATGCCCAGCTCGCTGGGCAATGCAGATGGTGGATCCAGGTGTTGGAGCTGTGGACAGAGCAGGAGCCCAGGCTCCCTGAGAAGCCACCCTGGCTTCAGCCACCACTGTCCCCCTATCCCCGGCTGGAATAACCTGCCAGTGGAGGATGTTAATTATGACTGAGCCGCTGCTCGGAGCAGGGAATGATACCGAGCCTCTGGCGGGCAACAAGGAGCAGTGAGGAAAGCAAGGACTGAGGTTTGAATTGATTAAAGCAAAAGCAGAAGCTCCCCCTCTGATGCCTCCTTCCTGGCTCTGCATAGGGGAAAAATCGAATTAAGGTTTTCTGTTGTGTTACTGAGAGGAAACGTGCCCCTTTCCCAAGGACCGAGGTAGCCTGGTTTCGACTGGAGACGGGCACATCCCGGTCCGGGATGGCTCCCCCAGGGCTGGAGCGGGGTGTGATGACAGTGTCAGCACAGGAGCAAAGAAGAGCCCGGGGGAAGAGCACAAGCAGGGATGGCAGCACAGGGACCTGCCACCCCGAGGGGCGAGGTCAGGGGCTCAGATGCATCTTTGGGAGCAGAGACTCCTCCCATGGTGGGTCCTGGCCCAAAAGGACAAGGGGAATGCGAGGTGCCTTGGCAGCAACTGGGCTCGTCCTAAAGCAGGACCCGTGATTGTCTCTCGATGCTGCCCCCATCCCTGTCACACACCTCCTGTGGCCACAGCTGGGGAACCGAGACCCCATTCCTCCCTCCTGGGCGACTGGCACCTTCGGGATGGAGCACAGCGGGACCCTGAATCACCCTTGGATGCCCCCGGGCCGGGTGGGGGACAGCTCGCAGGCTGCCATCTCCCCCCGCCCCTGCCACTGCCATCGCGTCTCTGTCATCACAGCNACTCTCCACGGTGCCCACAGCATTCCCACAACTTCCCGTTAAACCCTCGAACCCGACCAGTCCCAGAGCACCCCCCTCTGCTGCTCACACCTCCCACACCCCCAGCCCTGCTCCCTCCTCTGCCCGAGCCTCGCACCACGCACACAGACCCTGCCAAGCCGCCGCCCCACAGAGCCGGCCCCTGCCCAACACGTTCCCCCCCGACCCGCGGCTGCGGGGAAAGCGCTGCCAACTCCCCCCCCCCACCGCAGCCTCCGCTGCCGGACCCTCCGCCCGACCGGGTCAAACATCTTTGGGAACATCACCCTGGAGCTGGGAGGCCGCCGGACAGGTGGGCAGCTCCCCGCCCCGGCACGCAGCCGCTGGGCGAGGGTCCCCGCTGCTATTGCACTTCTCTTTCGCTCAAGCGGCACCAGTCTGGCGCAGGGGAGGGGAATCACGGGCCGGGGGAGGCAGCGAGGCCCCACCGAAGGGTATGTACATGTGCAGGGGGTGGAGAACGTTCCAGCTTCCTTGATCCTGTTTGTTTTCCAGTGTGAAACAAGGTCCGTGATTTGTTTAAAGTGGTTAATTGGTATTTTCTGTCTCTTTTTTGTTTTTGTTTTTTTTTTTTTTCCTTTCTTTTTGTAAAAAGAGGGTGAGAGGAGGGTGGGGCAAAGGGAGGTGGGATGGGGAGGAGGGGACATAAAACTGGGAGAGACCCCCACCCTGTTACCCTGGGCTGTAAACGAATCCTCGAATCCTCGGAGACGAGCAGGGGAGCTGCTCATTTCTCGGGCATCTTGCTGGCTCCTCCCTTCCGCTGGCTCGGGGGCTTGGGGACGAGCTCGTCCCCCTCGGGGCTGCCCCGGGAGCCTTCCCAGTGCTCAAGGGTTTTCTTGTGATTAGTCTTTGCTGCCACGCTCTCTTTGCCCTTCTGGGACATTTCCGGAGGCCTCTCCTTGGGTTTTCTCCCCCTTTTCTTCCCGTTTGTGCTTTTCTTTTTCTCCTCTTTGCTGGAAGAAAGCTGTTCCCTGTTCTTCTTTTTCCGGCTGGCCTCTGAGGAGGTTCGGAACCAGTTCTGTGTCCGTGGGGTGACACGGGGGTTAGTGACTGTCCTGGGGGCAGGCACTGGCACCAGTACCAGCACACACAGCCCGAGCCTGGCCCACCCCTCACCCCACTGGCATCACCTCCCTGAGGTCAAACTGCTCAGTGTAGAGCAGCTGCAATGAGCCTGGAGGTGTCAGGGACACCAAGGGGGATAGGGAGGAACCCCCCCAGGCTGACTGGGAGCTGCCACTGTGCTCTGCTCTTAACAGACATGGATGGATGGATGGATGGATGGATGGATGGATGGATGGATGGATGGAAAGGGACAGCCCAAGGATGCGTGTGGTGCAGCAGGGACCAGCCCAGCCCAGCTCCAGCTGCTTCCTTACCTCTGAGTGAGCCTTGATGATGTGGTACTTGACGCCACTCTCTGAGCTGAACTCCTTCTGGCACAGGAGGCAGCGGTACTTGCCCACTGAGTGGTCCCCCTGCAAGACACAGCAGCTTCTGCAGAGCCCAAAGCGCCCCGAGGGGTGGCCCTCCCCTGGCCCTGACCCTCCTGTGACCTCGAAGTGACACAAAATAAACACTCATGTCTGAACCACCACATCTCTGCCAGCCTCTGTGCCAGGCCAGGAGCTCACAGCCACATCCCCTCTCTGAGTTTCAGTCCATGCCACTCGTGCTGCTGTCTGTGTGGCCCCAACATCAGGTGATGGGGCCATCACTCCGTGTCCTCACTGTCAGCAGATCTGTGATCCCCTGGGACTGAACCACCACCAGATTTATGTCCAACATTCACCTAATTTTCCTGTTCCACTGTCAGAGAGCCAGGGTGACTGCTGCGATCCTGTCAGCAGCGCCCTGGTGGGATGACGGATCTGCCGGCCCTGCCGCAGGTCATGGCACGCACACGATAATGCGCTCTCTATTGACGAGGGGGTTATGGATGGGCCCCTCTGGGCCATGTATTTCCTCCCTGGGAATTTCTCCATAGCTGTAAATCCTGAGTTAGATGGGTCTCTCATTTCAGGAGAGGACAGGCCTGGCTTCAGGAATCCTTGTGCAAAATCATCCTGATGCATCAATCCCCACTGAAGATGGGGTGCTGCCTGGGAGCAGCTTCTGCTCTTGCTAAGGCTCGATGTACTGCAACCAGTTCTGCAGGATTTTACTGTGGGAATCACAGACCAGTTCTGGAGGGGCTGTGATTTATTTATGCCAAATTTGTTTGCACATGCATTCAAAGTAAATCCTCTCCCCTAAGGGGAAGAATCCTGCTGATGGCAGTGTGGGGGTCACAGAGCAACTCCCCACTGCTGACTCCCAGTACCTGGCCCCAGCTGTGCCACGTCCAGAGGGTGCAGCACTGTGGTTCATGGAGATGTTCAGGCAGATTCTGGCTGCTTCCCATGCATGGAACCAGCCAGAAACCAGCTCCATTTTCTCTCAGAGAAGGAGCTGTTCCAGTCTTCTGTGTTTGCTCTTTTATGCTGCATAAATGCAGCTTCTCCTGCCGGATCTCTGCAGCCCATTTTCTAAATGATCTCATTAAGGGCTGCTGTTCCAGCTAGCGCTGGAGGAGTGCGGGAGTTGGTGTTTTTAATAACCACAGGGTACGTATTGGAGCTGCCTCCTGGAAGCTCCATTCAATGGAAGCTGCAGCTGGAAATGTTTCAGGGTATAAAGCTTTAGCAGCTCCTACTTGGTTCCAGTTTGAGGGACCTACACTGAGCTCCTGATCCCTCCCCTGGGGCAGCTGCAGGGCATTGGAGCTCAGGGTTGCTCCATCCATCCAGTGGGAGGGCACTGGTCTCTGCATCTTCCAGTCTCAGCCTATCCCAGGAGGCACCACACCAGCATCCCTCCAGCTGGGCTTCCAGAGGGGCTGTAACATGATTCAGAGGCTGCAGGGACCAGCTGGGCAGGGGCTGCTGTGGGACAGGAGGACACGAAGCAGGAGGGCTTAGTCCCACTGCTGTGTCCCCGAGACACTTTGTGTGTCATAGGTCTGGGCTCTGGGGTGAGAAGTTTGTGTTGTGGCACCTTTTCTCTACAGCTGGAATGGTGGCTACGTCCCCTCCAATCCACCTGCACAGCTCCAGCCTCTCTGCTTCCACCTGCCTGGTGACAACTCACTGGGAGCAGCACTGCCAGCCAGCCCCCCAGCAGCCACCATCCTTTAACCTGTGCCATTGTCCCTTGCCTTGTTCCTTGCAAACCAGCTTGGGGGGAAGAGAAAACCCAACCAAACCAAACCCACCCCTGAGAAAAGGGTGTAAAAGTTAGGACCTACCTTGTTGCAGTTGGCCAGGTGAGCTTTCAGCCCCGAGACACTGGAGTAAATGGCTTCACAGCACTGCAGGAAAAAACAAAGCAGGGTTAGACACAATCCCCCTCATGCCCTGCCTTCTTCTGAGCCGTGGCCAGAAGCCTGCTGAGCCAGCATGGCCGCCGGTCCAGGCTGAGCAGTGTGAGGTTGATGCTCTGCGAGGCGCCGAGGGCTCTGGTCACACGTTTCCCATTAGTGCTAATGGGAGTCATGTGGCCACATCCCTCTGCAAAGGGCTGAAAAACGTCTCCCCTAAATATCTCCATGAAAAACCTACATTTGTGAGCTGTCGGGAGGTCCTGCTGGGCTACAGGAGTTCTTGGAGCCACAGCAGAGGCTTAACGGAGAGGAGAAATCACCCAGGCAGCAGCATGACCAGTTTCTGAGCAACGTCTTTTCCAAGTGCCTGTGTATGACATTAATTAGCCAGCCCGGCTCCCCTGGCCTTGTGGGAACAGCCTCCTTCAGAACTCCCATCAGCAAGGCTTTGTTTGGGACGATAAATCCAGGCTCAGCACCAGGGTGGGGTTCACCTCTCTGTCAGCTCGGGCCAAGGCTGTGTTTCACAGCAAGATGAGGCACACGCACCATGCCCTGAGGTCTGTGCTTGTCATACGGCTTTAAAAAGCTTGGCTTAAATCGATACTCGCTTAACTCTGGGAAAAGCAGGTTCTCTGCATCAAAAGGCTGCGCAGGATGTGCAGCCTTCACCTTGTAGGGATCTTGGGAGCTTCCCAAAGGCAGCTCCAGAGCCCAAACTGGGTAATGCTGCACCTTCAGCCCAAGGGTGGCCCTGTCCCCAAGCCTGGTGGCTTGGGCACACCTTGAGGATCCCCAAGATGGGATGTGCTTTAACCAGGCACCACAGCAAGCTCAGGGAAAGGAGGTGAAACGAGTGTCTGAGCATCACTGTGATCGGGGGCTCAATGAGAACCATTTTTTGTGGGTTTCTGCCCCAAAAACTCCCCCTTCCTCCTGCAGACTGAGACCAGCCGGCCCATGGAAAAACAGGCAATCCTTACGTTGTTGGGACAGTTGATGCGGCCCTTCTCCTTCACTTCGTTCTTCCAGTTTTCCAGCAGCCTGGGATTGAGCTTTGGAAGCCCTGGTCGGGTGTAATTGAGCTGCGAACAATAGCAGGCGATTAGCAGAGCTGCACACCCCAGCCCGGTCCGTGGTCCTGCCTCTTCACACGGGCCTTGCCTCGCCCCGAAGTGAATCGGGGCTGAAAACTACTTGGGAGGCTTCCCCCAGAGATGCCATTCTCCCCCCGGGCACTGCAGGGCAGGGAGTCGGCTCTGCCCACTGCCCTGCCACGGGCAAGGAGCCCCGGGCAAACAGGAGAGGAGAGGCTCCTGCTCCCGGGGTCCATGCCCACAGGGCCAGGACTGGACCCGGCGTTTTCGGTGCATGGTGTTGGCACAGCCCTTCTGCCGCGTTTTATAACCAGGGGAATAAACAACCCTGCACACTGGGCAGAGGGGCCAGGAGCCTCCATGGCTGCCTTCCATGGATGAATGGGCACAACCCGTTAAACAATGAAAGGCTCTTATGTCTCTGCCTCTCCTTCTGGCAGGGCTGCTCCTTCCAAGTGCTTTTAATTAGCGCTTTATTAGCGACTTTGAGGGTTAGCATAGCGGGCCGGTCTTCCCAACTCCAGCTCTGTGTGTTCAGCACAGGCCAAGGCAGCTGTGGCAGCTCCAGGCAGCTTCAGGCATCTCCGGGCCTCCCAGCCACTGTGCCTGGCCCTACCTGCAGGGCTGGTCCCTGCCTGACCCTGAGCCACTGTGCCAAGGTCTGCAGGGGACCCTGGGCTGCGCGACCACGCCAGCACAACTCCCAGCCCAGCCTGCTGAGCTCTGCTAGAGCCAGTGGATGTTGTTTGAGTCCCGAGCCCCAAACTTGCCCCGAGTGGGAGCAGTGCTGAGTGAGCCCACAGATGGCACGGGGCAGGTGTGGGTACCCGAGCGTGTGCCACTCTCCATGGGCACCTCCAAGCACGGGATGCAGCTGCATCCCTGCATCCATGCTGGATGGAGAGGATGCATGGCCAAAAGGTGCTCGTAGAGGTGCAAACCCAGGCCAAACAGTCCCCAAGAACCCAGAGCTGGTGGTTTGGAGGCAGCAGGAAGGTGGCTGGATTTCTTTTCCAGCTGTGACTTTTCCCGAACATGCTGATAAAGCTGTGAATCTGCCTTTGTCCAGTTCTCCCCAGCTGTTCCCAAACCTCCTTGCAAAGGGAAGCTCGGGATGTTGAAGGCTCAGATTCCAGCTCCTTTCCACTCAAATTGAAGTGATCCATGTGCCCCTGCAGCCTTTCCCTTGGCACGTGGCAGGGCACGGCTGGTCAGGGAGCACAGGGCAGGGGGCAGGGGCACAGGGCCTTGTGAAATGGCGCCGTGAGCACTGGCACGGACGGATGTGGATGTGGAGAACTCCCCCGAGCCCCAGCGTGCTGCAATTCTGTCGTGCTTCGCGGCTGGGGGAGATGCCAGCAGAGCTCTTTGAAGCTCTGGGATGGTGCATCTACCAAGAGCTTGGTCCCCAGCCCGGGGAAGGCAAAGCCACCTCCAGGGGAGAACACAGGAGTCCCTTTCTGCCATTGATACTGAGAGCCAGGATGCCAAACGGCCTCCATAATTAAAACCCAATCAATTCCATGAATGAGCGAACATTAACAGTAACCGCACACAGCCCCAGCAACAACCTCTCCCTCCGCGTGTCCCTGGGGAGGAGGCGAGGGGGGATTTGCAGAGATGTGGACTCTGGTGCTCTGCTTTCCCACTCCAGAGAAAAATCCCTCCCTGCTCTCCTCCAACAATCCTGCACAATAACATGCAAATCCCATGTCTTCCCAGGGTGCTGCGGTTCTGGGAATGTCAAAGTCATCTTTATGTCTCTATTAAGAGGGAGCCCCAGGCATGGAATATTTTTTTTTTTCCTTTTCCATTTATTTTCCTCAAACAGCCTGTAAGTGAAAATTTTCATGGCCAAATCATTAAACGACTACAACTGGTTTTGGCTGCAGCCCATCTCTTCTGAACAGTCGATGCTGGGCTGGGAAGGTTTGTTTCCTTTGACTGACGGTTTTATTTAATTAACTTTCATATTTCAATCCTCTCTGCTCCCTAGACAGCTCTCCCCTTCCCCAAAATATATCGCAGTAAATGAGAACCATGCTGGATGTCTCAGCCGATGAGCGCCCCTGAAGCCTGACCCAGGTCCCCAGCACAAGGCACAGCTCTCCCATCATCCTGTGGAAGTTGTGGATGATGCCGTGAAGGCAAAATGCACCCAGGGGTGCTGGCCAGCAGCCAGGTCCCACAGGAGGGTCACACCATGCCAGCTCTGCCGAGCAAGGGGAAGAAGGATGGACTTGGCCCCACAGCTGGAGCTGGGATCCGGTTTGGCCCCCAGTGCCATGAGTCCGCAGGGCTCAGCCTGGCTCTCCCCTGGATCGCAGGGCCATTGTTTTGGGGGACAAAACCAAGCCAGCCTCTTCTGCTCTGGAATTTATCCTGGTTCCAGTATAAAACCTCAAGCCTGGAGATGACTTTTCCCCTTTAGCTTTATGACTGGCCTACAGCTGCCCTTTGCTCCAGATCCCTGGCACGCCACAGCACCAGACTCCGCGGGGATGTGCAGACTCCAGGGCTGCCCCTACTGACACTGAGACC
The DNA here is from genome assembly GCA_013389985.1 of Dryoscopus gambensis. NCBI lineage: Eukaryota > Metazoa > Chordata > Aves > Passeriformes > Malaconotidae > Dryoscopus > Dryoscopus gambensis. The sequence continues at coordinate 268,165 of WEIT01008920.1, forward strand.
CTGAGCCATCGGGAGGCAAATGGAGAGTCCATGTCTCCCACAGTGGAGCTCTGCATCCCTCCTTGTGAGCCCATCACAACCTCCAGCACCTTGAAGAAAGGAACCCCACCTCAAGCTCTACCAAGAAAGCATCACACTCTGAAACAGTGGGATTTCCACAGCATTTTCTCCCTTTCTGCCTCTTAGATGCCTGTTCCCCCTGGTCGAGGGGGTTGTTTCTCATCCCCCACTATATCCCAGAGCCCACTGCCGTGAGCTGGGAACCTGCAGCCTCAAGGCTGCTCAGGGGCAGGCGATGGCCCCAGAAAAGGCCAAAGAAGGGTCGGCAACATCTTCACGGAGCTTCTGGAGAGGGGATTTTTCCCAGAAAAGCAGCAGGGGTGTGCCCTTCCCCATCTGACATCCCCAGCAAGCGGCTGTTGTGAAACACCCCATCTGTTTCAGCTTATCTGGAGGCAAATAAAGATCGGAGCGAGAAAATAAGACTCCAGTGTATATTTAGAAATGCTGGATTTGGTTAGCGCAGACCGAAGGCAGCGCAGGGCCTGGGATCAAGCAGCAATCGTTTATTCTGATGCCATTGCTTTGGTGTGAAGGAATCCATCCTCCCGGGGAAAGGCGAACGCATCCCACCACAGGCCACCAACGGGATCCAAAGCCAGCATCCCTCTCCCCGGCCGGGACCAGCTGCCATATGGCCACAGAGCAGCGGCTGCAGTGGGGCCGTTCCTGCCCCAAGGCCGCGAACCCCTCTCTCCCATCAGCTCGATGAGGAGCTGTGCCTTCCTCTGGGAAAAGGTTGTGCTGCCTGGAAAAGGGATGGAGAGGGGTGGCTTTCTTCATCAGCCTCCTTGAAATCCACACTGACTGCTGGGACCATGGTGGGCAACTGGAGAGTTCAGGGATGGAGCTTGTCCTGTGCTGCAGCAAGTTTAGCTGTATCCATCCACCACTGGTTCTAGATCAGAGCTGGGAAGCATCTGTCCCTCTGGAATCCTGGAAATCCCTAGGGCTTGCTGAAAAGGTGAAGGAGCAGCTGCAATCTGCTGATCCCTGACATCCCACTTCTCTCCACATCCAGTATGGGGTCTGCAGGCCCGGCAGTGTACTCCCAATGGCTGGGTATGGCTCAGGGGGAAAAAGAGGAGGTGGTGTGATGGCTCTTCTGGGAATTCCATCAGTTCTCACCAGTCCCAGTGCCCTGGTCAGGGTGAACTGGTGTTTATCTTCCTGCTGCTCCAGTGGCTCTGGGCTGTCAGCTCCCTCGGGGAGGGCCACCACACGCGCTCGGTGGGGTGGTGGCGGCGCGGGGACATGGGGACTCTGCCGGCTGCTCTGCGCCTCCCATGTGGCACAAGGCTGTCCCACAGGCAGCTCTGAGGGAAGTTCTGTTTTGGGGCTGTAATGAGGTCAAATTGGGCACTTGCTGGGAGGTTTCTCTCTACACCCTGAACTGAACCAAATTGTAAAGGCAGAGCAGTCCTGAGCAATGCAAACCGTGGCTGAGCAGAGCAGCTCAGAGCATGCTGAAGTCAGCAAGCTCCCACCAGCCTCCCCGGGCAGAACCTGCCTCCCACCTCCTCCCAGCACCGCTCGTCAAGAAAAAATGTCATAGACTGAACAGATTATAAAGTGTTGTCAAGGGAACGTGACAGTCACTGCAAGACGTACCCACAGGCACACGCACAGCTACCTACGGATTCACCCACTGCACTGACTTCCTCCAAAATCCATCTGGGATTTCATGCAGAGCCTGAGGTCTCTTGATCCTCCAACCCAAGAGCCTTGTTTTGCCATCCGGGAACTGATCCAATTCCCCCCTTGCCCATCTTCAATGCAAAACTGCTTCTGCCAACCTCACAGCAATTCTTTGCTTTTTAGCAAACTGAGATGGGGCTCAGTTAAACAATCAGACTCTGAACACAAGAAAAGTCTCATTAAAAAACCCACCAGCACTTCATGGAGCAATTACACCAGTGCTGAGACCTTTATGATGCCTTTGTATGTCAGCCTGAGCGTGTGCCTGTTGTCCTGGCCTGGGGTCCTGGCTGCTCCCTCAATTCAAAAAGAAAATACCCGAAGTCATGAGTAAAGGGAACGATTCCAAGAGGAAAGAGAAGAATGCAAGAGCTGAGGCTGGAGAGGGGAGAAGGGAGCAGCACACCTCTTCTCCCACAGTATCTGAAATGAAACAGCTACTTTGGGCTTGGTTTTTTTATGTTATTAATGCATTGCAGCTGAAGACATCTGGAAAACAACAATGGCAACACCAAGCACTGGGGAAATAAAATGTTTGCAAGCAGTTCTGGCCCTAAAATGCCCAGCTCTGCCCCAAGGTGGATGGCAGTGCTGTGGCTGGGTCCCCTTCTCTGCCAGCGCCTCACTGGGATGCCAAGGAGGGTAAAGAAGCTGCTGGTTTGTTTCTGTGCTGGTTTTCCAGCTGCCCACCACGTGCAGACCAGAGCTGAGCCAGGCTGAGCTTTTCTGAGTCTCTGCAGGACCACGGTGGCACTTCTGAGCACACACAGGTGCCAGGACAGTACAGGACAGGCTGTGGGAGCAGGGAGGCATTTTGGCTCAAGCTCTGCTGTCCTGCCACCTCTTTTCCTGGGGTGAGCCACATCACTTCTCCAAGCTGGCTCTGAGACTTGGGCTGCTCTCACGGCTTGCGGTAGGTTCTCTGGGATGGGACTATTCACACTCTCCTGATGTCCTGTGATCCTCACTCCCATCTTTGCAATGTGCCCAATATCTTGCCAGGGTGAATTTCAGAGCACTGGACAAGAGATGCCCAACTGTTCAGAGCAGGGAACAGGCCTGGCACCTAACTGCAGAGTCACCTTTTGAGGACACAGGCTGCAGCTCATGCAGAGACTTGCAGGAGAGCTCTGCATTGAGTCCTGGCAAACGAAAAAACTCCTGTTCCCTCTCTTTTTTCCCCTTTACACTGAAAAGGTTTATGATTTACTGCTGCTTCATTCCTTTCATAGTCCAGAAGGAGCATACCTGGAGGGAATTTCAGCTTTAGTACACCCCCAGGAATAATCACCTCCTCCCACAGCCAGAAGGGAGGTTTGGTTTAATGTGTACTCACTCCAATGCCTACGAAAAGCTCGAGCCTGCTGGGGCCCTGTGCAAACCCCACAGCATTGGGCCATGAGTGCTCTGCTGCTGGAGCCTGCGGGGCTCAGCCCTGTCTCCACTCTCTGCCTTCCTCTGCTCCCAGCAGCACTGCTCTGGGATGCTGCAAGCCCTTTACCTCCAGGAAAGCATCTCCCAAAAGTTAAGGAAGAGACGTGGAAGGGAGGGAATTCTGCCTAGGGCATCTTTGCTCTCTGACAGCGCAAGGGAGATGGTTTCAGATCCGATCTGCTCTCTTCACGTGCTCTTCTTGGCTGCCAGCCTCTACTTCCCTGCTCAGCATGGACCAGAACTGACCTCCCTCCCCAACACTCTCAGAGCCAGACCCTGATCTCTCCCCAGTGCACCACCTCTTCCTCCAAAGGGCACAGCTGCCTGCTGCTGGGAGCCTCCAGACCACAGCAGCTCAGCCTGTGCTGGGTGGGCTCTTCAGCAATAAATCTGCCATCACAGCTAATTAATTTAAGGCACAGCAAGCGAGACATGTGAGCTTTCAACCAGCTGGGGCCAGGCTGGAATCCTGGAATCTCCGTGTACAGCTGGGGCCAGGCTAGAATGCCAGGATCTGCATGCACAGCTAGTGCAAAACCTAAAGGAGAACTAAAGGCTGCTCACCCGCTTTGTTTCAGGCACCAGGTCATCCTTCATCCTCCGCTTGGTCCAATCCCTGGCCAGCTCGTCCTCCGCTATCTCCTGGAGGTGGAAGACGGCGACTTGGGCCGACGTCCGACGGATGCGGCCGCTCGGGGTCCTCTCAAAATCTTCTACAGGACCAGGCTCCGGCTTCACCTCTGGCTCCTCTGGAGGCTGCAAGAGAGACAGAGTCAGGAAGGGCGTGACGAGAGAACAGGCGAGCTCTCCAGCCTCGGGATTGGGATGCTGGGATTTGGGCTGTGTGTTTCCACACTTGCTTTGCGCCTCTGCACCGGAGCATGGGAGCAAGGGGAGCACCCGCTGCCCCTCAGCCCAGCAGCAGCCATGGACTGTGTTCCTCCGTGCTCCCAAGTGTATAAATGTCTCCAGTTATTAGTTAGGGAGTGATTAGCGTCGGATGCACTGTCAGTAGGGATCAACAGAACAGAAAGGGATGCTCCCCAGGGACAGATCCTGCCACCCCAGTGCTGGCAAGCAGCTGGCGCTTGTGAGGGAGTGGCCTGAGGTCTGTTTTATTCTTCCTGCAGAGCACGGGTGCAGGGTGGGCTGGAGCACAGCCCTGTGGGCACTGGGAAAAGGGAATGGTGCTGACCACTCCCATAAACAGCATTTTTGGAGGGGTGGAAGGGGGTGTACCCTGCTCCCCCGACACTGCATGGTACAACACACGTGCATGGTGACTTGAGGGAGAAAACAACACCGGCCCGACGTCTGCACCTGCCTTGCCCGGCCCGGCCCTGCCCGGCTCTGTCCTGCCCACGGGCTCCACAGCTCTGCAGTCCCCCCCGGGGGGGGATGGCCCCGCTCCTCGGGCTGCGGAGGCGTCCAGGGGGCTCACCGAGGCCGTGTGTTCTGACCGCACATGATAGTCGTGGCCAGCCTTGGATTTGTACTTCTTGCCACAGTGTGGGCAGCTGAACACGGGCTTGTCAGCCTCGGCGAGCTGCTTCCCACACCGCTTCTGGTGGTACTGGTAGCCCATCAGGCTGGAGAAGTTGGCCACGCAACCCTGTGGAGATGGGGAGAAGGGGAGGGTTAAGGAGGGCTGGGGGTTCACGTGCCCGTGTTGAAAAGGTTGGGGTGCCGTTTCTCCAGGTAGGGATATTCCCGAGGAGCCCACTCCGAAGAGCAGCTCTTCCAGCCCATCCCATCCGAGTGTTGCGGGAATTTGACAGTCCCCAAAGAGCCATGCACAGGCACGACAGTGCCCTGGAGGGATGGGAGGAGCAGTCCCTGCCCCTGGCACTCCCTGCCCCAACACAGGATAGAGCTCTCTGGACAGACACACAGCAGGCAGCGGGAGGGGAAGGCACTGGGGAGGCGCTGCCTGCATGGAGAGCGAGACAAACCACGGCCAACGCCTCCCTTACCTGTTCGTGACTTGTCTGCAACCGGCTCAGCTCTGGTTTTGGTGTGTATTGGTTTGGTTTCATGCTGTGCCCAGGACAGGCTGTGCCCCTTCCTGAGCTCAGGAGGCAGAACCTGCCCTCCAGTGCGCCTCAGTCTGCCCTGTGCTCACCCTCCTGCCAGGCTGTCCCGTTGCTGGAGCGCACAGAGCCAGTGGGACAGCGACTGGGATGGCTGAACTAAGGCGGAAATGTTGAGCACGTGCTGAGGGATGCCTGGAGAGTACATGTCCCACTCTGCATGGGACTCACTCCTTCCACCTTTTCACAGAACGAGAAACAAGAATTGTTCTCGTACCTCATTGGGGCATTTCAGTTTTCCCATCTGCTTTAGCACTTTCCTCAGCCTTTCCCGCTCTTCCTGTTCACCAAGTCCAGCGGTTTCCACAGGAACAGGCTGGAAACAAGGAAGTAACAGAAGCGACAGAGTCAACCATTTACTCATGCCCTCTGTGCCAGGAGTGGATGGCGAACCCCTGCCTTGCAGGGAGCTGCCCTGGGCTAGAGAGAACCTCTCATTAGGAGAGCTGGATCTCCCACTGCTTCGTCGTTATGTGCTGGATCTGCTCATGCCCTTCCTGTGATTACACCCAAAGGGCCAGCTGAGAAACCCAGGAGCAGTTCCTGCACAGAGGATTCACCAGCAAGACTGAAGAGCAGGAGATGAGGGCACAGGTAAAAGACAAGTCACAACTGGTAAGCATGGGACACACAGAGATGTAGTTATGCCTTGCCCTGGTATCTCAGAGATGTACAAAACCAGACTTTTAGAACAGCATCTAAACTAGTGCCTGCAAAATTTTATTCCCGATAAATTTTGTGGCTGCTTCTCCCATGCACAGTGGAGAGCTAAAGTGCAGATTTTGAGACTCGTGCAAGGCAGAACCCACCAGTCCCGGATTTGCAGGCACAGTTTTGGAGGCAGAGCTGCCTCAAAATCTGCCTCCCCGTACTCACCGGATCTTCCCCCATGCTGGGATCTGAAATCCTGTTTTATTTTTTCAGTCTGCTCTACTTATCAGGATCAACATGAGCCTAACTCACTACCTGGGAAGGAAATGCCTTCCTTGGCAGGAAGGGGTTAGGCCACCACCCAGGCTGAGCAGTGTGTGAAACGCTGCAAAGGTGGATCCCTCCTTTAGAAAGACCATGGAAAGAGGACTTTTTGATGGATGGCTTCATCACCTGCATGGAGCAAGGAGGCACAAGACGAGTACAGCCCAGCTGCCTTACCTTGCTGACGTGTTCAGCCATGGTGTGGTAATTCAGCCCAGCTTTGGACTTGAACTGTTTTTTGCAGTGCTGACACTTCAAGGCATCCTGCAGCTGAAGGAATTAAAGGCAAGTCACCAGAGAGGCCACATCCTTTCCAGGGCTGCTGCTGCTGGTGGTCAATAACCCCATGGGTGGCTGTTGCTGCAGCAGTACCCAGTGGTGGGACTAAGCAGGCAATAGAGCATCCCTGTTTCCTATCCCAGTTCCTGCCTGCAGCACAGAGCTTCCTCTCTGTTGTCCTGGATACTGTTATCAAACCCACATGCCCCAATTTTTGGAAAACATTCTATTTTGGATTTAGATTTAAAGCCTCACTGGCTGCAAACATCTGGATCTGGTGTCTTACTCTTCCTGCTAAAGGGTTAGAGAGAGAAGAAGCTTTGATCTACCAATGCCAGTGGACGGTGCTCTGCAGTCCTGTTAAGTAAGACAGATGCTGGCGTACAGTGCAATTTCTGGGTGCCTGGGCTGTGTGAAATTAAGGACACAATCACAGGAGGATAATTCCTGCCTCATACTGCCCTGCTGTTTGACCCAAATTGGCCTCCTGAGTGCACGGGGAGATGCATTAACTGCACACCCTGAGGTACAAGGGGAACTTGCACAGTGGGTGAACAGATCTTCTGCTGGGGCAGGGACCAGAATATACTGACTCAGGAGGTTCATGCTCTGGGCACCAAGAGACAGAGTATCTCGACAGGGAGCAAGCATCTTGCCAGCTGTGGTCATTCCTGCTTCTCCTGCCAGATGCTTCACCTTCACTACTCTCCCTTCAATCAAGACTGGACTAAAAGCTGGAGAGGCAGTGAAGATGCATCCGCAAATCTCTCCTCATTATGGAACTCCAGGAAAATGAAGATTAGACTCACTGCAGCCAGTTGGGAGTGACTCACGGTACCTGTGCTCCCATTGGTTAATCTTGTCCCAGACCCAAGCACTTGACCCTAACAAGGTGGATGCTAACAGCTCCTGGACTCATCAGATGTCCCTACCAGCTAATTTGGGATTTACTCCTCTGGTCAACACTTAAAAACACACCATGTCCACATTCCAACAAGCCCCCCCACCCGGGATACCAGGAGGATGTAACTGCCCTTGCCTCCTTCAGGCCCAAGCATGTTGCAACCCTCTCCATCCCTTATTTCCTTTCCAAAACCAAAGGAAACAGGTGCAGACTGCTTAGTGACAAGCATGGAACAGAGAAACCAACTTCCATTTTTTTATAAGAGTTTTGGGAGCCTGCACATTCTTTTCCCATTGTGCATCGAAGGAATATATCAGTCATTAAAGAAGAGGGGGTGCCTGAACCCCAGAGTGGCTTCTGATAGGGATCCCACGTGCCTGTAGCAGCAGGGTCTCACTAAGGTTGTGCCATAGATTCATCTCAGAGATGGAATGCTGAGAGCTGGACCTGTGGTCACACACCTGGAACTTAGGGACTGTCTGGCCTGGGATTCCGTGAAGCATCCCAGCTCCTGGAGCAGCACTGCCAGCTCTGGCAAGGACTGTCCCTCGCAGGAAGGGTGATGGAACTCCAAGGACTGGAGGCCCAAATCTTCAGCTGAACACCCACTGGCATATTTCCAGCAGGGAAGACACCACTGACTGCTCCAGCAGAGCTGTGCTCACCAGGTCATCTGGCTGTGCAGCCTGCACAGAGCCAGCCTGGCTTGGGAGATGCTCCAAAGTGGAGGAAATACGACCAGTGATGGCCAGGATCCCCACTCCACTGAGGCCAGGAGGATGTCGGAGGCGGCAGGATTCTGCCCAGCATTGCTGTAGTACAGGGTTTGGGAGGGAGAGCAGCCTCCCACTGCTGTATAAACAGCAAGGCAGTGGCTGGGGAAGCATTTACAGAAAATGAATGTGGAATCAAAGCCCAGCCACATATTTTCAAAGCAGGAGGCATCGATCCCACGTTGGCTTTCTGTGGCGACGGCTCTGCCAGGTGATGGATGAAGACGCAATCCTGTGCTCTGATGGATGGTGGTGTGGCAGAGAGACAATCTTTCACTGCACCATTACTGAACTCCTGCATCCTGACAGCCTGCCTGAGCACATCAGGTCCAGAGTCTCCCTGAGACACGCTCTCATGCAACCACAGCTTATCTCGCCTGATACAAGGCACAGCACACTGTGAAACCCCACAGCCAGGGCTCTGGAGGAGGCCAGATTAGAGACAACCCCAACAACCTCTCCAGCCTTAAAACGATTTGTTTAGCTACTAGAAACACCTGACTCTGCTGAGACACTGGGGCAAGGGGCCCAGATCACAAAGGGATTCAGAACTGCTGAGAATTAGTGTCCAAATCCCTCTGGGTCAATGCAAGCCAGCCAGCAAGCTGAAGATGACCAACAAGTGTTCTATCAAACACAGTTCAGAAATGGTTTTAGGAGCACCACAGCACATTTATGAGTGGCACATGCACACATCCATTTCCCTCCAAAACCCATGTGTTTGACTGAATAAAGCAAGGCCTTACTTTCTGGCAGACATCCATGTGCTTTTTGAGCCCCACAATAGTTTTCCTGGTTATAACACTGCAGGTTGGACAGGAGACTTCCCCCTTCTCGCTGATCTCTCGCTGCCACTGGTCCTCAGGGTTTGCTGGTGAGGGAGAGGAGAGAGGTGTTACATCCAACCTGTCTGGGCTGCTTGATTTGATAAGTTGAAAAGCACTGAAGCGGGAAAGTTTCTGATGTTAAAAAAAGAGAGATGCACTCTCCCAGGCAAAGCCAAAACTGGACATGAACCACGCAGCTGTCCCTGCCCGACTCTCCTGCAGCTGCCCAAGCAAACTGGGTCACTGGGTCATTTTATGAGGAGTTACCAGACCTGCTGACCTGGGGAAAGGAGGTTCACCTTTCCAACCCTGCTGGTATCCCGCACACCAGGAGTTAAAACATGATGATGCCCCCAGCCACCTGATCCTGCCCTGCTTGGAATAACTTCCCCCAGCGAAATGAAACAATTAGCGGGAGTGAAACAAAGGTGAGTATCTCAGCTCCATCCGGACGTGTGCCTGGAAAGCTTCTCCGGCAATCCTCTTCCCAGCAGACACAGAGGAAGCTGGGGGACTGCTGGCTTCCAGGCATCTGTTTATTTGAATGGCTGTGACTGGCCTTTAAAAACCCCAAAATAAGAGATACGTGGGGCCAAAAGCAGCTCCCAGGCCCAGAGCTCCTGCCGCGTTCTCAGCAGAGCAGCGCTGACCTTCCAGCAAGGGAAGCCTGGGCTGAATAAAATCCGCCAAGTCTGTTTATTTGGATGCTCTTGCATGACTGTGAGATCAGAGAGTGGTTTATTTGAATTTGAAAGCAGTGCAAGGCACTGCAGCTGTGTTTATCTTGCACATCCTGCGTTCCTCCTGCTGTCAGAGCTCTCAGGGAAAGCAGGCAACCTGTGCCGGCTGTAGGCTGCACCTCGAGGCTCAGGGAAGGCGTAATTATGCTCAGAGTTATGCACTGGTGTCATTCACGGGAATGATGTTAGAAAAGTGCCATCATCACATGGGTCACATGCTGACTCACAGTGAAGCCAGGTGGAACTTGGCTCTCAACTCCCAGCACTTTCATCACGTTGACCTGGCAGTGAACTGAAGGTAAGGTGGCCCTCAGGATGTCAGTTGTGGCTGCACTAACATTTTAGCAGCACTGGCTGTTCCTGCATCTGTGTTATATCTCAAAACGGCAGGACTTGTGTGCTCCTACCTCTGACTGCTTCTCCTGACAAACCTGCCAGAAAACTCACCCAGTGAACAACCCGCTGGGCCAAAAGGGGTGTGGGGACCAGGAGCTGCAGGTGAAGGTGGGGATGGTGGCATCAAGGTAGGGACCATGCAGGCTTGGGGTAGTACACAGAAAAGCAGCTACACTGCACACTGAGCTGCTGCCTGTGCTTTGCCCCCACCAGCCTCACCTGCTGGTAGATGCACAGATGTTTCCTTCTTCACACCAACTCCTGGAGGTTTCTTTTTCAGCTCCTCCATGTTGGCATTTCCCTCCAGCTTCTTGGCTCGATGGGCTTTTGCTTTGTCCTCTGCTTTAACAAGACCTGTAAAGAAAGAGTATTTTTAATCAGTACTTGCTTTAATACCTTCAGAGCAACTTGCATTTAGCAGGTAAAAAATCTCGCCAAGCCAGGGATGCTGAGCTGCCTGCATGTCTGCCAAGGCTCTACATGTAGGCTCAGGTCCATAATTATGACAAGCAATATTCTAACAGCTTGTGGTGTTTTATAAACAGCACCATTTCCCTCAACACAAGTTTATGAACTATGGAAACTCCATGGAAAAGTGAGGTAGGATGCCTCTAGCCAGGCAGACAGGCTGAGGAGGAGGGCATAGGGTGTTTTGCAAGAAACTGAAAGGGGGAACTGGAACAGCAAATTCAGTGCGTAAAAGGGATGTTCCTGCTGATGTCCCTGCACCGGAAAAGCTGTTTTAACTTCCCTGGATCAAATCTCCCAAATCCACACACAGCTCAGTCCTATGCCTGCGTTTCCACAGAAGGTGCTGGAGGCAATGAGCTGAGTACCAGGGTCAGATCCACACCTGCCCCACGAGGGTCCACATTCCCCGAACCTGGGGGTTGTGACTCTTGCAAACCCAGGGTCGGAAGGGAGACAGCACCCCATGATGTGCTGGGGCACCCTTGTGTTTGGGGAGTGACTGCCACATGGAACTTCAGGAGTGTAGACAAATGCCTGCCCCATCTTCACTTCCATCTGAGGCAGCGGGTCATGGGGAGACCTTGTTCTCCAGGAACCCACGGCAGATGCTTCAGTCTCCGGCAGTGCCTATGTGGGGAAGATAAGGGAAACAAGCCCAGACTTCCCAGGAGCCAGAGGAAAGGAAATCACAGAGACCACATCCAGCCTGCTCGTCGGTGTTCAATTCCTTCAAAGCCATTAGTGTCTCTCCCCCGAGTGCCTCGTACTGGAAGGTGTTGCCTCCTGCAGTGCCTGGAAATCCGCTTTCTATTTCTCCAGCTGAACGTATCTCAAGTCAGCCTGAATCCAGTTGCTCTCATTCCAGGGATGCTCCAGGATTTCCCCCTCCTTCCCAGCCCAGTTGGGTATATTTATGGAGCATGACCAAAGTCCCACTTGCTCTTGCTCTGTCAGGCTGCAGCAGCCAATTCCTGGGCCTCCTCTCAGAAAACATCCCGGCAACACGTCTCCTCTCCCTTGGATTCATCCTCCCGAATGTGGGCGACCAGCCCGCGGAGTCTGAGGGATGGGTGCGTCACCAGCCTTTCGACGCAGCAGAATTCCTTCCCGACACCACTGGAAACACTGCGACATCCCGGGATGGTGGGATGATGATGTTTCTCATATCTCGCTGGTGTCAGCAGCTCGTTACTCTTGTATTACAGATGAACATACCGGGATCCTTTCCTCTCTTCCCTCATTTCCCAGCGCCAGGCTCCGGAACAGAGCAGACAGGGTTGTTATCAGTCCCAGCTCTGCTGCAGCTTTTCACTCCCTTTATGACTCTTTCGTGGTAAAGGGTGCCAGCTCCTCCAGTGTGAGATCCTCGGGCTTTCTCTGGCTCCACCAGAGGGAGGGATCTTGGGGAAGGGGCTTCCCTGCAGTGCCCCGGGGAGAAGGTACAACCCTACAGCTGACCAGAGTCGTCCTGTATTACCTTTCAGTCCAAATGTCCCCGAGATGGACGGCTGCTCCCCCGTAAACTTCTTAGGAGTTTTCTGTTTCCTTCCTGACTCAAAAGAGAGAAACAGAGAGACAGATTTGGTCAAATAACTGTACTGCCAGGGGCATTCATCAGACCTGGGGCATGGGGGGAGCACACACTCCATGTCAGGAGTGGGTCAGGGGCTGTCAAATGAAGCACCCACCCACTAAACACCAACAGACTGCTGCTTCCCACCCCACAAAACCAGGACAAGTATGTTATTCGGGGTAAATTCAATGAGTGGAACTGGTGGCTCTGTCTAATGCCAAAAGCCAAGCAGCTCCCACATGTGGCTGTCGTGGTTTGCTTTGGTGCTGCAAGCAGTGGAACCCCAAACCATGACAGGGACAACCACTGCCTTACACCAGCTCTGCAGTGGCCATGGACAGATAGAACCTCCTCACCCTGTCCCAATCCTTCAGGAAAATGGGTTTGCCAGAACCATCCTGGTTTAACCTAACACACTCAGAACAGACCGGCTGACATGGCAGCTTGCTCTGCTTCCAGGAATTCAATCCATTTCCACTCCTATCACAGGATTGTTAAGGTTGGAAAAGACCTCTAAGATCATCAAATCCAACCATCATACAGGTCCTTTAGAAATATTTCTACCACAGCTACAACTGATAATTTTAACTCCCAGTGAAGCTGCAAAAAACTGGAGAGCAAGGGCAAGTTATTAGGGTCAGGAAACAAGGCTTGGCTATGCCTTGGATTCAGAGACACTCGCAGCGGTGTTGGCTGCAGCAGATCCCCTTCCCGTGGGACACTTCTCTCTGGGCTCCCAAACCAGTGTAGCCCCGGGCTCTAATCTTACTGTGCTTCATCCTCTCGGGGTCTTCCTCCTGCAGCGAGGCCTGGCTGCCCCGCTGCTGCCCGGCGTCCTTGCCACTCGAGGACTTGGCCGTGGGGGTGGCAGCTGCCATCGCCTCAGCCGCTGCAATCTGGAACTCCTTGCTCTCCCGGCTCTCTGCCAGGCACTCGCCATTCTCCGTGTGCTCCTGGGCCACGGCCTTTTCCGTCTTTGCCTGTTTGGGATGGATGGTGGGGCAAGCTGAACTCTCAGCAGCTCTAGGGCAAAGCACAGAGGGCTTGTTTAAAGAGGGGTTGTTAGACAAGTGTCCTGACACCTCTCCCCCCTCGCCAGCCCAGGTTGTAGGAATGAAGGCGGGCACATTCCCCTTCTCCCAGCCATCCCTACACCGCTGCCATGCAGCCCAGCCACAGCCTGGTACCTTTTTTTTCCACTGCTCTTCCCAATGGCCTTGGGCACTTTGTTTTCAGCTTTGCTGGCTGGCACTGGCCGGTCCAAGTGGTTCCAGAGCCGATGCTTTTCCAGCTGGGTTTTGGAGGTGAAGGCGGCTTCGCAGTACGAGCATGAGTACGTCAGCTTCTCCGAGATCGCACCCTGCATGAAACAGGGAGAGGCAGGTGAGCACAGGTGTTAGACCACAACAGAGATGCTTTTTCTGACACAGGCATGAACATAAATCATGTGTAATACCCTTCTGCCCTTCCAAACAGTTACCAAAAGTCCATGATCCCCTGGGGCCAGACCTCACAATGAGCTGCAGAGACCTCAGTTCCTCTCACACACCCACCTCATGAACTGCTCCTGGCCCATCTCCGCCCTCCCCATTTCCCCGTTTTAACCTCATGTTTCTCCTGGGGTTTAAGGCCTGAGAGCAGCTTTACCCTGCAGATGGTAATGGAAAAGCCAGCCACTGGAAAGGACAGACAGGTTTTCAGCCTCCTTACCCCTTGGCAGCGCTGATAGTGGTACTTCAAGCCATAAATGCTGGGGAACTCCAGCCAGCAGCCTGAATTGGGACATTTCACCCTAGAGTGGGCTTTGAATTCGTCCTTCCACTGGTTCATCAGGGGGAGCTGGGAACAGGAGAAACAAGAGATAGCTGAGTGAAGAGCACCCTGTGCCTCAGCATGTGCTGATTCACCCCAAGGGAGCTGGGAGGGCACATGGGACCTCTGATCATTCCCGTCCATCCCTTCCACCACACAGCCATGAAGTGGCCCCCCAGGGTGTGTGTTTCAGGGTAGCAGTGCTCCCTCGAGTGAGAGGTGCTGGGACAGATGCTGCAGGCTCCATAGGCTAATGATTCCTGCTGAGGCTTTACCTTGCTGTGCTTCCCAGAGCACACGCACACTCCCTGCCAGGCTGGGGAATAAATCAGGCCCGAAGTCACCCGGCTGATTTAATCACCCCACATTTCATCTAGTCCGTAAATCACCCCATGCCCCTGCTCTCATGACAAACTGCTCCATGTGTTGTCCATGCTACCAGGCAGGAATTAAACTGCACAACTCTGAAAGGAATAAATCACCCCCCTGCCACTGCTGCCGGCTCATTAGCCAAACCTGACACGGCTGTGACGGGATCCAGTCATCTGGATATGGCCCTGGGAAAATGAGGTTGGAGAGGGGTACAGTTCCCTAACCAGGGTTTTAGAAGATGCTGCATGCCTGCATGGAGGGGTTGAGGGACCAAGATCTTGCTCAGCCCAAGACAAGGCTGCTCTGAAGATTAAACCATGGGGAAGGCAGGTTTAACCCTCGAATGGGGCTGGCTGGAGTGCACAGTGCAGGGCACGTCAGACAGAGCGAGGCAGGGAGGGCTCAGGGATCGGAGTGTGTGGGGTCTTACAGGGATGTCTTTCAGTGCCTGGTTCTCAGCCTTGGGTCTTCCTTTCTTCCTGCCTTCGGTTTTGTCACTGGTTGCATTTCCTGCAAACAGACGCAGCACACATCACCAGCTGTGCTGGAGGAGCCGCTGTCCCAGTCGTTCCGCTGCCCAGCCCCAGCTTCCTGCTGCCTGACCAGCCCCCGGAGCTCTAGGCTGGCCATTCTCTGTCCTAGCAAGGACGGAGATTCCTCTCTGGAAGGCAACGTCAGCTCCCCTGCCAATGAGGTGCTGATAAGATGTGGTGCAGGGAAAAACGGTCTCCTAAACACAGGCGTGCTCATATTGCGGACAGCTGGAGTTCATTCCCTTTAGCAATAAGTTATCCTCCTCTGTTAGCAATTACAGCTTCAATCCCTTCAAGGTAACAGTGGCATCTGGGAAACATTTAGGGCACACGCTTTTCCCCACAAGGCCACTGATTTTGGAAGCCCTGTCTGAGCTACATCGCTGGGGTCCAACCCTCTCCTGGGGTGCAGGCACCCCTTGGCATCCAGAGCTGCCCTTAGCAAGGTAAAGGCAGGGAAAGCCTCTCACAGAGGGGATCTGCCCAGCATAAACAGACAGGAGGAAAAATCTTCTTGGGCCTGGAGATTCCTGGATAGAGAAATCGGCCATCCATCAGCGTGACAGCCCTTAGCGTGAGGGTCCCCCGGGGCTCGTACGCGCGCAAGCCTCCATCCCGGGGGCCGCGACACGGGAGGCAGCAGATGGTCTGAACTCATTTAAGCCTTTCCATCCTTTGATGTAACACTTAGCTACCAACACGATAAATAGGCGGCGAGACACCCATCTCGTTAAGCCAGACACATGCCTCTCCGAAGGGAGAGACCATCTCCATCCCACCCCTCCTGCTCCCAGGGACTAGCTCCCTGCAGCTCCCAGGGCTGGGGCTTTTTGGCCAGCACAGCCCTCACTGGTGACTCGAAGCGAGGGGCAAAGACACATCGAGACCCAGGCCACTCATTTTGGCAGCCACTCCCGAAGTCCTGCCACTGGGCTCATCCCCTCCGCCCCAGCCACCTCCACTGAAAGGACAAACCAGTTCCTTACCCAGCTTGGGCAGCTCTGCTGGCGGGTTTATCCTCGTCTCCGTCCTGCTTTCTTTGCTGGCAGCGGGTTTGTTAGAGCCTGCAGTTTTCCTTCCACCTTTACAGGTATAGGAATCCGCCATCTCTGAAAGAAGCAGGGGAGGCGTTAAAATTCGCTCCTCGGAGCTGGGAACAACACATGGTGAAGGCAAGGAGAGCTGCTGGGGAGGGAGGGAAACAAGAAAACCATCACGCAGCTTCTAGATTCCCACAAAGACAAGAAACGGGACGTGCTTCCGAGTATTTGTTCTACAGTTGAGGAATGCCACAGACATGGCTGGAAAGCTGCTTTCATTACAGCCTGGCTTTCCCTTCACATACAATGGCAACGACTTTATTAAAAATTATGAGCTGACTTTGCCCAGAGAAGTAGTGAATAAATGGCTTTTCCTCTTCGTTTGTTTCTCCGCTTTCATTTAAGACACCAAAAGCAAAAAAAAATAGCGAGTTTTAATGAACAGATGTAATGATAAATTTCCAATTTTCCTTATTAATGGGAAATTGTTATAAACGGAGAATTGTTAATGTTATCTGAATTTTCCGTATTAATAATTCAATTTGGCTTCTCTATAAATAATGAACGTCAGGAATTATCGCACAAGGCCCACTCTGACTCCTGATGGAAGTGGGCAGCAGGACACCCCTCCATTCAAGAGGAAGCCCATGGCATGACTGGCTCTGCCTCTGGCTACAAGTTCCTTCTTCCCCTCCCGACAGCACAAGCAAAGGCATATTTGAGGATGAGGGCTGCTCTGGGAGATGCCATATATGGATTTGGGGAAAGGAAGTCCTCCACGCCTCCACAATGAGAGCACCAGGCCCTTGGGAAGAGATTCCTTGGACCACCATGACCTCAAGACCTTGGCTGGGACAAGAAGCTGATGTTCACCCATGTGTTTTTTAAAACACAGACTCGTCATCCCAAATCCTCCTGCATGTTTAGCATCATTTAACTCAAAGGAGCTGATTCCCAAAGCATCCACACTCATCCTGTCTGTCCTCACACCCAGAGGGGTTGAGAAGCATCTCCTGTGTGGCCGGATTGCCAGCCATGCCACCAACATGTGGGACATGAGGGTCCAGCAGCTCTTTCTGAGGTGTCCCCAGGGACTTCCCATGTAGGATCGGGGACTTTCCATGTGGGATGCAGCCTACATGCTCCGAGAAGAAGTGGCAAAAGCTTCCAGCATGTGCTCGGCTGCTGACACATATGTGGTTGTTTGCATGGACACAAAGGTTAATCGGATCAAGTGAGAAATTCCAGCCTTGGCAACTGGCTCTGTGGCATTTGGTGCCGAACATGGGGATCGCTGATTCAGCTAATTTGGGCTCTTTTGGTGGGAGAGCTGGGCAGGGGTTTGGAGCCTGACTGACAACGGCTCCTTCCAGCGGCACAGAGAAGGGTCCCTGAGGTCCCTTCCCAAATTGCTGCTCCACTCCCACCAATATGGGCACTGCTACTGTGCCCAGTCCTCCAGGCATAAATGTGCCAGTCCTCTTCCTTCCCATGCTGCCTCCTGGCACCTCTGAGCAATCCTCACTCAAGCTGCTCAAAGAAAAAGGGAACAAAAAAAAAGACTCATGAAAGAGCAGCGAAGTGAAAGCTGAAGACAAGATTTCCATGCTGACAATGGGGTGAAAACTGAGGGGAAACCGACAGAGCTGACACCTTTATCCAGCCAGGGCTAGTGCCAAAATGCAAAGGAGGATGGAGCACAGAACATCTGTGTCTGCCTCGCTGGCCAGCTCGAGGTGACACGCAAAGGGTGACAGCCAGGGCAGACCCTGTTGACATCTCGGGTGCTCACCTCCTGCACCTCGCGACCATTGCACATCACTGAGCCTCATCCCAACTCTACCTTCCCAAAACATCCAAAGTGCCCAGCCCAGCCCTGCTCCAGCAGCTGGACACCTCTCATCCCCCTTAACACATCTGTCCCCTCAAAGGAATCCTCTCTGCCCAGCTTAAGAGGTCTGAATCATCTTTTTTTTTCCACAGCAAATACTCCTTTGCACTTTCCCCCTTATTTTTTAGCAAAATGAAAAATAGAAATCTCATCAACCAGTTAACAAGAGCCAAAATCTGCTCAACTGTCACTGATACAACCCCAGGGATCACAGAAGAATTGTCCTGAAGACAAGTGCAAAAACCAGCCCATTGTGGGGTTTTTTTTGTAATGTTCAAACTTCTCACTCATTTTTGAGTAACACACACTGAAAATAGGCAACAGCCTGTGCTCTTTCACACTTTCCTTAAGGCTTTCCTGAAAACTCTTTTGCAACTGGTAATGGGAAGAGAAGGTATCCACAGGTTCTGGCCATGAGCCAGGGGTAGGATGTGGTGTGAGAAGGTTGGACCTGGTAGCATCTAATGAGGCCTCCAGCTCTTTCTAGGTAACTTTTTAGAAGTTTGTGGCAATATTTTTGAAGCATCCCATATCACCTCCAGGAAAAATAAAGCTCCTGTGAACGCAGGAGCCAGTGTGTGATGAGTGGAGGCCAAGCCGGCACTGCTGGGAGCAAGGGTAAGGAGGAAACCCCCGGCTGCGGGAAGCAGGAAGTGACAAATGGGAACCAAGAGCACCGTTCCCAAGCCATCAGCAGCCCTGCGCGGCTGGAAATTGGGCATAAAATGGGAAAGGGGAAATAATTCCACGTAGAAATGCCTGTCCATGACTTAGGGTCAGGCCTGCAGGAGCACGTACAGAGCCAGGGATGGCTGTGACCCTCTCACGACCAGGGCAAAAGTTACCTGCAGATTCTGACCCCAAGTTCTCCTGCCGGGATTACCCACCCCAGCCCCATTGCTACAGTTGGACTTTGCTGCACAACTGCCTGGTCACCTGTCAATGTGCTCCAACTATCAAATAATTTACCAACAGTTCCAGAGGTACAGAATGCCAAAAGCCAAGGGAGCTGCCTGTCCCAGCACAAGCCGTGTGCCAGCAGAGATGTGATGGGACCAGCACAGATGATGGATGCCAAAGGGCACTGCCATCCCTGTTACTCTGCTCCCTGCCATGAACTCCTGGCAGAACTGGAGCCACTGTGAAAAACTTCCAGGGAATAAAGACAAGGAAGCAGTGGGAGAGGCTTCCTCTCGAAGAATTGCCCTCGCTGGAGGTTTCCCCTGGAGGGAAGCACGTGGCGGGTGAAGCCCTGCGAGCCGCTGCCTCTCTGGGCACGGCTGGTGGCCGGGCAGCTCCGGAGGGACACGGTGCTATCAAGCAAACCGAGTGACATCCATCGAGGCTCTCCAGGAGGGAGAACGTCACCCGAGGCACGAACCCACCGCTCCTGCCGCACATGGCTCTGACCAGGCGCAGACGAGGCTTTTGAGGGTGTAAAGTTTCTGTTCGAGGCGCGTTATCCCGTCCCTCCCCTTTCTGTCCCCGGACACTGACATGAAGGGAAAAGCGCCCGCACATGCCTGGCAGACAATGAGTCCTCACCGTGCCGCGGGGACCGGGGTGTCCCCTGTCCCGGGGGTCAGTGGGTGCGGGGAGCTCTGCCCGGTGCCGCTGTCACCTCCTGGGCGCGAGGAGCTTTGCCCTGCCCGGTCCCGCTGTCACCTCGCGGGCACGGGCACCTCTGCCCTGTCACCTCCCAGCCCGGCCGTGCCACCCGCGTCCCCTCGCAGCCCCTCCCCGCTG
>WEIT01008920.1:288216-316764 GCA_013389985.1 Dryoscopus gambensis
TGGGCAGGTGCGGACGGACCCCGGTGCGGGCAGGGCTGCGCTGCGCTGCCTCTGCGGGATGCGGGCAGGGTGCCGAGCTGCCACCCGCACCTCCAGGGTGCCTGCCCTCCGTCACACCCTCCGGGGGGCAGGCAGCGGGTCCTGCCCTCCGGCGTGTAGGCACTGAGTGTCCTGCCTGTCATCTTCCCCTCCAGGATGTCCTGCCTGTTGTCCTCCCCTCCAGGTCGTAGGCAGGACACCTTTCCCCTTACCCTGTTCTCCAAGGTGCGGACAGGATGACCTGCCTGTCGTTCTGCCCGG
Organism: Dryoscopus gambensis; assembly: GCA_013389985.1. Classification (NCBI taxonomy): domain Eukaryota; kingdom Metazoa; phylum Chordata; class Aves; order Passeriformes; family Malaconotidae; genus Dryoscopus; species Dryoscopus gambensis. Next base: position 288,517 of record WEIT01008920.1, read on the forward strand.
CAAGGTGCCCTGCCCGTTATCCTCTGCTCCAGGGTGTCCTGCCCCTCATCCTACCTTCCAAGGTGTGGGCAGTGTCCGGCATGTCACTGTTCCCTCCAGGGGGTTCTGTTCATCATCCTGCCGGCAAATGTTCAGGCAGGATGCCCTCCCCATCCATCAATCCATCTAAACCCAGGGTGCTCCAGGTTCCCTTGTAAAGCCACCCCAACGCCTGGGAATGATGTTGGGTGTGAGCCTGTTGCGATATCCATGGGACACTTTCCCAGCTCTCAGGCTTGGGATGTCACCCCTGCAGAGCTGGTGGCACCTGGGAAGGTGCCGCAGGGCAGCGCCAGCCTCGGTTACCAGCTGCGGGAATACACAGCCACACCGGGATCCGGCAGTAACCCAGAAATGAGGGAAAATCACATAAATTTTGACGAGTGAGAGCAGAACCCAGAGCCACCATTGCTGTCAGGGCCACCCTGCCTGCCATCACCGGCGTGTGGCTCCTGCGGTCCTGCCGGGAACTAGGAGGCCCTGTGGCACAGTTGTGCAAAAAAAAGCCCAACCCAAGCCGGGAGTTTCCCCGCGGTTTTCCCCTCTTTGTCTCCATTGCGGGGAAAAGAGCTTAATTAACGTCTGCAGAGAGCAGGGAAAGCTCGGTGTAATTGCTAGGTATGATTATCGGTGGAGCGGAGGGGGCTCAGCAGGGTGGGAGGGACAGGCACAACCCACCTTCTTTGTATAAAATGAGGCACATCCAAGGCGGCCTCACTTCCCAGCCAGCGAGCTGCCTCCCGGGAGAGCTCGGCTGCCTGGGGGTGGCTATCGAGCAGCTCCATGTGCTCGCTGTGACCAGCGAGCTGGTCCCCTCCTTGCTGTAAAAGGTGCCTCATCCTGGCAGCTGCTCCGTGTGTGCAAAAGTGCCACCATATTCATCTTCTGCATCCACAAAGCACAATTTTGCATCTCCCGGAACGGGATGAGGGTGAGGGGAGATGGGGGAGCCTGGCCACCCTGGGGTTAGACAGGGGCAGGGAGAGCAGGCAGCTGCAGGCTGGGTGAGGTACAAACCTCTGAAATTATGCAATATAAAGGCACCCACTGTTGTTATTTTCAGGCTCTACTGAGCAGAGGGGGCCAAGAAATGGACTTGAAAAGAACAGCAAATGTTGAGCAGATGCTGAGGAGTGCTTTGTTTCACATGCAGAGCTGTGCTGGGAAGGGCAGGAGGAGGAGGAGGAAGAGAAACGGGCAGTAGTGCTGCCTTCCTCCATGTGCTCGTGGGAAACCATCACATCTCCTCTTGTACCGTGGCTTTGTTGCAGAGGTCAGTTGTGGATGAGAGCTCGTCCTCTCAAACAAGCACAATGCTGTGGAGGGGGCCACGTGGTGATTCCTCAGTGCTCTGGCCCCCTGGTCACTGTTCCCACAGTTCCCCCTGTTCCCACCACTGGAGGCAGGAGGAGGCCGAGGAGCAACAGCCGAGCACGCACTGCAACTGTAAATGCTGGAGAAGGTGCTTGCCAGGGGGATGAAGCAGTCCAAGCCATTGAGCATGTAAATTAAATTGATACAGACCCCAGGAAGAGGAGATGAGGGAAAAAACAATTACATAGCCTGTATCAGCGAGGTGCTGCCATCTTACATGCAGTCCTGACATTGCTCCTCCAGCCTCTCGTGCTGGTGCTGACCAGATCTCCCTGGAGCTGCCCTGTGCCTGCCAGGATGCAGCCAAAACAGTGACCCCCCACCCCAACCCAGCAGCAATTGGGGTATCCCCAACAGGGTCAGTCCTGGCTTGGAAAAACAACTAGCCGAGAGTTTTAAACTCCACATATGTAAAAACCACCCTTTAAGGAAAGGCAGGAAATAATCTGGTTTTCTGGATGCAGATGCTCTCAGGATGTTGGGACCCGGAGGCAAGACAGTGCCCCTTGCCCAGAATGAGGCTGGCTGATGGGGCATTTACACTTTAAAAAGTAACCTAAAAGCACATTTTAGGATCATGGAATCCCAGAATGATTTGGGTTAGAAGGGACCTTATAGACCATTTATTTCCCCTCCACCTGCTGCGGGCAGGGACACCTTCCACCAGACCAGGTTGCTCCAAGCCCCGTCCAACCTGGCCATGAACACTTCCAGGGATGGGGCAGCCACAGCTTCTCTGGGCACCCTGTGCCAGTGTCTGATCCATGAGCTGCCTACCTTTCAGACCCTTAAATCTGTTAGAATAAAATGTGTGCTGGGTCTGCAGAGCCTCTTCCATGTGTCACTGCTCTGAAGACATCCCAAAACCTCCCACTAACTGCTGTGCATATAGGGTTGTGCAGGGCCAGCAGCTCCACTGCTGGGATGGTGAGATGCTAAATATGTGGGACTGGGAGCACTGGGAACGCTGGGAGCCCAGACTTCAGCCCATGTCTGCTGAGCTCTGTGCACCAGGCATGACTGATGCCCAGGGAAAGGGCATGACTGATGCCCAGATCCAGGGTGGGAGACTCGGCATTCCCTATCTCCCAAGGCTTTATCCTGGGATAAAGGATCGCAGCTGGCTGCTGCATCCCTTTTACCCTTGGAGTGGCAGGGGGACAAAGCCCCTTGGAGCAGCCACATGCTCACACATCCACAGGACGGGCTGTGCAGAGGCCGGTCCGGCTGAAGGAGAGTGATTCCTGAACAAAGAGGGATTTGCAGCTGGTTTGTGCTGCAGCATCCGGGCCAGCCCCAGCCTCCTCCCGCACGCTGCTCCGCAGCCTGGGCCGCTGATTGGAAACCGGAGCCCGCCATCACTCCGACAGCCAGGAATTATGCTGATGGATTTTTAAATTATTTTTCCCCCCTCCCTGTGCTTGAATGCACTCAGCAAATATAAGCAAAAGGGGAAAAAAAAGAAGAGCGAGAGAAAATCCAAACAGATTCAATTTTAGATACGGCGACAAAGCAAAATGGTTGCAGTGCAAAGAGGGAAGGTTAAGGAGGGAAAAGCTCCAGCCTCAAGGAGGAATGAAGCTCCCAGCAGCCCTGAGGCTGCTGTTTATGATTTACAGGGTTGTAGTGACACAGGGGGCACGTCCCATGGGGACCCATCCCAAGCTGGGGGCTCAGGTCTCTGGGGCACCAACAACCCCGTGGAGGGCACTGGGAGCTGCAGGGACGCAGGACAGGACTGGTGATGAAGCTATGTGGCTTCATCAAACCCTTCCTAGTTTTAGAAAATGCATCCTCTGATGGGAACTGAAGTGGCTCATTTTCAGTGCGGGCTGTGAAGGATTTTCCTGGAGGCCCCAGTAACAGCCTGTGCAAATGTGCTGCCTGGGAATGTTGTGCCAAAACCAAACCCCAAACTTGCCTTTCCGAAAAAGGCCCAAGAGAAATGCTGTGGATGTTCAACTTGGTTTTGCAGGAAAGCTACTGGTGCATCCAGGCTGGGGAACAGCTCTGGTCGATCCAACTACTACTCGTTTTGCATCAATTATTTATCTCAGTCCTGTCCCCTTCCCTGGGCTGCCCAAGTCCCACCAATTGCTGCCTGCCCTCTGGTGGCTTCCAGCCTGTAGACGCTGCCTCTCCCTTACTACAGCAGTGCCAGGTGGTCCCATGTGCCAGCAACCTCAGTGCAAACAGCCGGGCACCTGCTCTGCCCCTGCCCAGGTGTTGCCAGCACCTGGCACTGCTGCAAACCCGGCACCACCCTGGTGAAAGCGGCAGCACCGTAGCTGGATCTGCACCCACCCCTCTCCATCCTTGTCCCAGTGAAAGCACCACAGCCATGCCCACACTCACTTCTCTCCATCTTTTCTGTCTCTGTGTCATGCCCACTCTCCCTGGGAGTGTTTCTGGCTCCGGGGAGGCAGAGCATTCAGAGGGCATCCAGCAGCTGAGAATGAGGGCCAAAAATGAAGGAGGTAATACAGGGGAACAAAATGAAATGAGGCAATTATCTCTGCTCTGATACTTTCTAATTAAGGAAAGTGTCACCCTTTTTAAGAGGCCATTAATTCATTGTCATAAGTCACCACCAGAGCGCAAGTACCAAAAACGTGCCTGGGCCTTGGGGAGTGGAGCAGCTTCCCCTCCTCCTCAGACCACAGCCTCCAGCCCCGGCGAGAACGGCTCCTTGAGGCCACAGGGCTGCTCATGGATTTCTGCAGGAAATGCCCTGTCCCCACACCCTGGGCTGTGCTTTGGGAAGCTGCACACTCCGCCACGATGCTCAGTCTATGCCAGACGGGGATGAGCCCATCCACCTCCACCTGCATCCCTGTGACTGCGCGCTCTGCCCTGCGTGATCCAAATGCATTTGTGCAAAATGTGTGGTGAGTTCTCAGCGGAGATCAGCTCTTGGCTGCTCTGGGGACCCAAACCCCCAAAGAATTGCCCAAATATCTCCAGCCCTGCGGTCAAGGCCAGCATTTCCCCCTGCATCACCTCCCATTAACAGCCAGCTCCGTCTTGGCAGCCTCTCATTACGCATTCTGCATGGAGGGCCCCACATCAGCTTAATTAACAAGGTAAGAAAAACGGGACCTTTGAGGAAATCTTAATTATATTATCCATCTCACCCTGAGTGGCACCTGATCCATCCCAACACTGTTTTCAAGTTCATTAGCAATGAATCAAGATTGATTAGTCCTGGATGTGCAGCAAGAACATACTGGGGCAGAAGACTTCTGCTGCCATCGCCGTGAGGCTCTGTGTGTGTGTTCCCAAGCCCTGTCTTGTCCTCCAGCACCAGGCAGAGGGATGGGGACTAGGGCTGTGGAATGAGGTAGACAGAGGTGTGCCAGCGCTGGGATGTGGCTGCCGGAGCAGAAGTGGGTCTTTCACCATCCCTCTGCTGCATGCAGGCACCTCACGCTTCCCTGGGATGCTCTGACTTGGAGCAGCACCCAACCAGCCCTTCCAGACTGCTGCACACTTGCAGAGATGAGGCAGCCACAGCTTCTCTGTGCAGCCTGTGCCAGGGCCTCACCACTCTCACAGGGATGAGTTTCTTTCTAATATCCAAACTAAGCCTGTTTTCTGCCTGTTGAAAGCCAATCCCCCCTCGCTCTTGTTTGAAGTCCCTTTCCAGCTCTCTTGGACTTCCTTTAGGCACTGAAGATTGCTCTAAGATCTCCCTAGAACTTTCTCTTTTCCAGGTTTACCAACCCCAGATTTCTCAGCCTGTCCTCACAGCAGAGGTGCTCCAGCCTTTGAAGCATCTTTGTGTTTGTACTCTGGACCCACTCCAGCAGCTCCACATCCTTCTGATGTTGGGATCCCCAGAGCTGGAGGCAGCACTGCCGGTGGGGTCCCTCCAGAGCAGAGCAGAGGGGGAGAAACGCCCCTCCCTGCTGCCTTGGTGCTGGGGATGCAGCCCAGGAAAGGGCTGGCCTTCCGGGCTGCCAGCACACACTGCCCATGTCAAGCTTCCCATCCAGTGACTTGGGGCGGTTTGTAATCCTCCCTGTGCCCCTGATGGGGTGACAGGGTCCTAATTAGATGAAGCGTGCAATCCACTGGGGACAGGCATTCCAACTGAAACTGGCTCCAACTCAGCAGAGGCAGTGGCAGGCGCTGCCACCCCTGTGCCCAGCACGCCGTGTCCTCCCACCCCCCCCAGCCAGGGACAGCACAGGCTACCCTCAGCACCCGGCGTGAATTTCAGCGTCGGAGGGGTGGGGGGCATTCCCTGCATCAGAGCCACAATCAGCAGTGCTTCAGAGCTGGAGGTTTTTACATCATCAAGCCAGGCTCAGTAATTACTCAGACAAATTTGCATGCATTTTCTATGGGCATCTCTGCTGGCTTTTTTATTTTCTGCTTGAAAACCTTGCTGGAATCTGCAAACTGCCCCTGCCACTGGGATGGGATTGCTGGATTGTTCCTTTCTAAGACAAGAAGATGCTGAACATAACTCCTGATGCTAGTTATGTTACTCCTGCTAACAGGCCCTCTTATTGCAAATAATTTCCACCAAATAAAGTGGCAAAAAAATTTATCAGAGACAGGAGTTGTGTGGCCATTGCCTGCCCCTGAGTCCCAGTGCTGCTGCCTGCATCCTCCTGCCTGCTGCAGGGGACTGACTGATGCTTGCTGGGGTTTTCTGTTTACTTTAATTGTTGTCTGGTTTTAATATTGCATGAATTGATTCATCTGTGTTTCATTGACGGTGCTGTTTGCTTTGGGGCAGTGCCTGGAATATCACTGGCAGATAAGTGCTGGACAAATAGAAGGTGTTTTTCTTGCTCAGCAAAAGATGAGGAGTGACCAAGCTGTGCCTCAGTTTGAGAGGATCCTGAGCAGCATCTGCCTCCAGTTCCCAGGGTCCTGGTGCAGTACTCACCACCCCAAATTCTCGCCCATGAGGAGGACTTCCCTTCCTTGGATCCACCATGCAGGTGGATTTCACTGTATGCCCAGAGCTACCAAAGGTAAAATCATGTCAGGGCTGCTCTGGATGCACCCCTGTTGCCCTGGGCAGAGTCCTGGGTGCTCCTTGGACAAGCCATGGGCATTAGGTGGCACCAGACACTGCCAGAGCAGTAGCTCAGAGCCAGCCTGGAAAGATGCTCTGCTCTCACCAACGCCATCCAAAGAGCAGAGGACTGGGGGCAGGACAGCATCCTCCTGCCAGCCCTGGGAATATTGTTTCACCCAGCTCCTCCCGCCCCATCCTGTGCTGGCGGGTCTCACAAAGATACCCGAACAGGGGCCATGCTTGGAGCTCTGGCCGAGTGCAGCTGGTGGGGTTTCTGCTTTCTTCTCTGCCTCCTTTCTCCCACGCTGAGGAGCTGGAGGGAGCCAGAGCATCCTCAGGAGCACAGCAAGGGGCAGCCAGGCTTTGGGGCAGGATCTGGGGGGGACCCTGCCTTTTCCCGGGGCTCTGGGGCAGCCCCAGCACTGCTCTGTGCACCCCAGCTGCATTCCAAGCCAAATCTCCACCAACTTACTGCATGAGCCCAGCTGGAGCCTGGAGAAGACATTTGTCCCTGTGCAGCTCCCAAGCTCTGGAGAGAAGCTCAGCACCTCCCTCTAACGATGTGCAGACAGCCGCAGCCGTCCTCTGCTCTTCGGGTTTCTGGCTCCCCCGGCCACCCCACAGCTCCCTGTGCCTCCCCACCGCTCCCACTGCCCCCCCGGCTCCTCACCAGGACAGAAACGAACCCCACCGTGGGGGAGATGGGCTTTTTTCCTGGCTTCTTTTTCCTTTTTCATCAAACTCCCTAAATTCTCCCAGCTCTGTTGCTCGTGAGTCTCCGGTGAGGTGAGAAGAGCAAATTTTGCTCTGTATTTGAAAAGGTCAGTATGGAAACAGGAGGAAATTCTGATTCCTGTGTCCTGGGGTACCAGGGGCTACACACAACAAGGCCCTGGAGCTGCTTCCCTGCAGACAGAGCTGAGGGTCTCAGACCCCTGACCCACAGGCAGAGAGGGGAGATGGTTTCATGGATCACTCTGCTGCAGGCACCAACCAGACTATGCCTTTCTAGAGAAAATTTGGATTTTGGAAAATTGGAGGCTTCATGTTTGGCCCAGCATGGAGGGATTTAGGGCTGTAGACATCTCCTGAGCATTCCCCAGAAGGACCAAACTCGCAGCGCAGGTTCAGGTGTGGGAAGAGTCAGAAGAGCAGTGAGTTAAAATAACAGTCTCTAATTTATTACCAGCAGAGAAGCAGGCAGGAGAGTGCCCGGCCAGGGGGCACTGTGACCTGCCTCCACATCCCAATGCCCCAGGGGTTGTGGGGTGCTGCTGTTTTTGGACCCCCATGACCCACAGCCCTACCCTCATCACTTGAGGTGGAATGTGGGGAGGTGACAGCATCCACCCCAGCCCAAAATCCTGATCTACACATGGATTTTCCTTATCTGCCCACAAGGGCAGTCTGTAGCTCTGTATGGGAGAGTTTGGGAGGTGGAGGGTGCAACAGCAAACACTTTCACCGTAACGATGGTGAAGGTCATCAGGAAGGTGCCTGGCTTTGGTGGCATCGTCGCCAGCCCTTGGGCAGGAGGTCAGGACAAGAACCTGCCCATGCCTGGATGAGCAGAGTTCTGCAGAGCTGGTGGGAGCATGGAGCAGAGCAGGGCTGGTCATGGGGGCTGGGAAGGAGCTGGCACCCAGTGATCCCCCAGCCTCAGCCTGGGCGGCACCCAGCACTCCCGGGCAGCACCCCCCTGCCAGCTCCCCAGCTCCCCCCAGCCCCTGCAGGATCCCCTGTTTGCCCGTGGATGAAGGGTGAGCTCCTGGCACAGCTTCCTCCAGGCCGTGGCACCCTCCTCCAGGCGCATCCACCCTGCTTTTACTCCCAGATTTTCCCAGCTCTGATGACTCAGCTCCCTTTTTAACTCACCAAGTGGAGCCGGGTGCTGGGGTCTTGGCCCCGCTTCGAATTTTTTTGGCTGGTTGTATCATCTTATTTGCTACTGATAACGTCACCTCCCCGGACGCTGGAAGACAGCCCAGTCTGATGAGGAAACCAAAGCTCCCTAAATAAGCTCTGAGGCATGGACACGAGTTGCCGGGTTCTGGGATGTTGCCCAAGTGCATAGTCCTTCAGTGTCCTGCACATGGCTCCAAGCTGTCCCTGGAATCACCGCGTTCCCTTTCTCCACAGTGCCTGCCTTTTGCCATCTCCTTTTTTCCATCTCTTTCCCTGTGAACCATCAGGCTCAGGTGGATGGAAGTTCATCATCTGTCCCAGCAGCTGGTTTGCTGATTTTCCTCCAGCCAAGAGCCATGTCTTCTGGAAGGAACCTTCCATCCCTGCACAGGAATATATTCCTTTAAAAGAAAGAGAAGGAAGAAGCAGGAGAGGAGCCCCGGAGTGTCTGGGAAGCTGTCTCTTCTTATTCCAAGCGTGTGGCTCAGGTCTCGTATCGGCGGTGCACAACCCATCCCAGCGGAGCTCGGTTCACAGTGTTGATGCAATCTGCCAAACAGACGGATCAGCTAGGAGACATTTCCAAAAGAAGCTGGAACAAGGTGGGAGAGGAAGGAATAAACAGCCTGCAGGGTGGCACATTGCAGCTCACCCACTGCCAGCCCTGGAGAATCTCTTCCCTTCCGTGCAAAATGCCACTGACGGATTTTGGGCCGTGTGTGGCAGCCTGGCCCCGTGCACCACAACCCATCCCTGTGTGCCACAGCCCAGCCCTGGAGCCTCCCCCTGCCCGGCTGCCCCGTCGGCCCTACCTTGGCTGAGCAGCTGCAGGTTCCGGACCTCCTCGCGCACCTGGAGCTGCAGGACCTGCTGCAGGACCTCCTGGCGCTGCGTCTCCAGCGCGATCCCCATGCGCTGCAGCTTCTCCCCGTTCAGCCGCAGCAGTGCCCGGCCTGCAAACACGGAATCGCTCGGTGCCCAACCAGCCCCACGGAGCGGGGGGATGGCTCCAGGAAAGGGCTACATAAAGGGGAGCCCATCAGCATGGAGGAATGTGGAGGGAGTACTCTCTCACTGCCTGGAGTAGGGCATGGAGTGACAGGATGAGGGGGAATGACTGGCAGACGATAGGGTTAAACTGGATATTGGGAAGAAATTCATCCCTGTGAGGGTGGCGAGGCACTGGCACAGGGTGCCCAGAGAAGCTGTGGCTGCCCTGTCCCTGGAGGTGTTCAAGGCCAGGCTGGACAAGGCTTAGAGAAACCTGGTCTAGCAGAAGGTGTCCCTGCCCATGGCAGGGGGCTGGAGTGAAATGAGCTTTAAGGTCCTTTCCAACTGAAACCATTCTGGTTCGTGACCTCACTTGCAGAGAGCGCTGGGTGGCAGCTCACGTCCCCAGCCTCTGACAGGTACCAGCACCGCAATCGTGTAACCCATCCCCGCAGGCAGCAGCTTTCCATTTCTCCTCTCCACCTCCCACATGAGGAGATGTTTTCCCAGCTCAGGGTCCCCACGCGGGCTGCTCCTCCCGGGGGAATGGGGGTGCCCATCACAACGCATTAGCGCTCCGGTCCCTGCCGAGCCACTTCCCTCCAGTCTGGGGCTTTTAGACGAGGGATTTTAAACCAGCTTTTGTCCTTGCTTCACGGCGTACACTCGCTAATGCTGCCTTTGTTGCCTGAGCAAGGGCTGGCTGAGCTCTTGCATTAGGATTTTGCATCCCCCCCAGGCGGCTCCTGCCCTTACTTCCCTGCCACCGTTGCCTGGCCCCAGCAGAGCTCAGTCTGGCCTTGTACATGTTGAAGTTGGACTGGAATGATGCTCTCACACAGAGGTCAAAGCTGCTCTCCCCAGGGAGCAAAGGGGAGGGAGCAGGTCCTAGAGGTGAGTCTCCTCAAAGGACTTAGTTGGGAGTTGGGTTCGGGCCTGGACAAAGACCTCTGTAACTTAGCCTCCTACTGGGCAGAGATTTTTCTCTTCAGCAAAAATGTTCCGTATTTAAAAAACTATAAAAATAATGTTATTATATTAATCTAGGTGATGAGACAGCTCTTCCCCACTTAATAAACCAGTTTATAATTTTAAACAACCTCCAGCCTGTCCTGGAGCTCACCCTGGTGGCAGATGCCTGCTGCCCAGCCTGGGTCAGTGTTGCTGTGTCCCCTGCTCTCCCCCTGGCTGCAGCTCATAGGAAGAGGGGACCAAAATGGGGGTATGTCCATCTCCTGAACCAGGAATGTCCAACCAGCCTTTCCCAGAGCACGTGCTAATGGCAAATAGTCCCGAGGCCACACTGTACCTGTGATGGCGTGGTGGGAGAACGCCTCGACGTAGATGAGATAGTTGTGTGGGCAGTGCTTCTTCAGCCATTTGCACACATCCTGCTGGGTCCACAGCACCACTGGCTTGACCAGGCTGCCCAGCGTGGGGCTGGTGTGGTAGATGCCATAGTGGTCACAGCCACGGACCTGAGGGGAGTGGGAGGGAAGGGCATTAGTGGGATTCAACCCTGCAAGGAGGAAAGCAGTGGTCAGTCCATGGGGATGGGGGAGACGCTGGTTGGCTGCATAGGATTGTGGTGACGCTGGCAGACTTCAGCTCCACACCCTCTGGAGTCTCTGGGCTCACCCTGAAATCAGAGGAACCAGTAAGGGAGGCAGGGAGAGTGGGGCTGGGAGGTCGAGCTGGTGGTCCTGCTGTATATAGAGCCATCACTTTAAACGTCCCAGCCCTCCTGCTGCAGACAAGAGACCCAGCTCCCCTCCCCCATGCATCTCCAAGCCCAGCAGAGCATTGCACAGGCTCAGGAGATATCCTGGGGGGTTCTCAGGGTCCCTCCCCCACCAGGCAGAGATGAGCGTTTGCTGGCAGCTCTCAGAGGGGATGAAGCCAGTGAGGTCCTGGAGGACAGCGGGAACTGGTGCAAAGCCATCCCCAGCAGATGTTGGTATTGGTGCAGACTCATCCCCACCAGAAGTCCCCAGGAAAGCTGCCGACAGCCAGCTGGTGCCCTGGAGCAGGAAGGACTCTCACTTTCTCTTCCTTTCTCTCCCTCTCCACCCCCTTCAGCCCTGAGTTGATTGGTCACAACGAGGTCCTGCAGCCTTGCAGGTGTCTAAGGCCACCTCTGAAACCCACAGACCATTCTTGGGGTGCTACTGTGTCCAGAAACACCCAGGATAAAGCAGGGGGACAGTCCCCAGCACCCCAGTGTGCCCTGGTCGCCCTCTACCACCTGCTGAGCTATGCCATGCACAGTACCAAGTAATGCCCACAGAGAGACAGGGCTCATCTGACAGCATCCCTGCAGCTTCCTGCTGCATCCCGCCTTCCCTCCCTCCAGCTGCCTGCTGCAGTGGCCAGTCTCACTCTGAGCCACCCAGTCTCACTCTGAGCCACTTGGCAGCTCTGTTTTCTCTCCCCCATCACAGCTACTCTGGCCTCACAATGTTGTTGCAGCCTGGATTTATCTCGAACGGACCACGAGATAAAATCACACGTCTTGAGCTGTGACTGCACAGGGGAACAAGCCTGCTTCTCATAGTGAATCCTCCAAGCTGGCTGAGAAATGGGGCTGGAGGATGCAGGAATCTCCCTTTCCCTGCTTTTTGCACTCAGGAGAGATTGGTGAGCTCTCCACTGCTGGTGGTGCTGAGACTTCATCCTTGAGCAGCACCAGCAAACATCCGCGCTCCAAAGCCTTCACTTGTGCCCAAGCTGCTGGGACTGTCCTGGGATGGATCACAGGGAGGTTGGGGTGGAAAAGGGGTCCCTGCTTCCCACAACACAAGGCGACTGGACTGCCTGGGCTCACCCATGCCCAGGACACAGCAGGGACAGAGCAGGATCAGCAGCTGATGCAGGACACACGGCAAGGGAAAGGTCGACAGCATGTGGCCCGCGGTGTGCCAACACCGACCTCTGCGTGTGAACGCTGGCTAATTAAGCATGTCTAATAGAGGAGCAGGGATAATTAGCGTAAGAGGGACTCCAGACATCCCGCAGTTACTGAAACCAATGACGCACTCCTGAGAGACGCTGCAAAGGAGGCAGTGCAAGGCAGCAGGGGCTGGGATGTGTTCCCTGCCCCGTGCCAGGCATTGCCATGGAGCCCGGCCAGCCTGGTGGGGCTGCTGCCTGTGCCCAGGGGAGCGTTTGAGCTTGGAAAGGAACTTTTCCTCCAGCAGAGCTCTTTGGGAACATTCAAGCAAGAGGGAAGAAGGCAAAGTTGGGAGGATGTACATTGATAACCAAGGAGCCGTCTCCAAAGCGGATGGAAAATCCGAGAGACAATTCAGAAGATGCAATTTCTGAACCAAACCTTCACCTTTGGGGGAGACCCCGGCAGCTGCCCGGCTCCACCAGACACATCCCGGGAGTCGCCTGCCTGCGGGAGCAGCCCCAGCCCACGCCGGCTGCGCGGCTCCTTCACGCTCGGCTGAGCGCGCCGGAGTGTGCCGTGGGGAGGAGGAGGAGGAGGCGGCGATTTGCTCTGGATTCACTAACGAGCGATGATGAGAAGCGGAGGGGCTGGGGGGAATAACAACCAGCTTCCCCGGAGCTCACCGCGAGCTTCCCACAGCTATTATCCAACTAACCCTCCGAGGCACGGGGGGAGAGGTGACAAACAACTGGCAATTTCCCTGGGCTCGCACATGGCTGCGCGCACATCACTCATCAGACACGGCCCTGCACCGGGGACCATCCCAGCATCCCTAAACCCTGCGCTGCCTGCTCGGCGTGCATTCCCCGCTCGCCGTGGAGGGTCCCCAGGTGAGCCCCTGCGCTCCCCAGAGGGGCAGGGGAGGTGTAAGGGATCGTGGGTTCGTTTTCCAGCCGGCTGAGCCGCGCTGTCTCTCTGATAAACCCTCAGCCGTGAATATCGAGAGCCGGTGTGGAGGAGAGCAGGCAGGAAGGCTGCAGGGAGGCTGCTCTGGCAGGAAGGCAGGAGGTGGTTGGGGGAACCGGGGGGTGGGAGCCATCCCTGGGCACTGCAAGGAGCAACTTGCAGGGATGAAGCTCCTTCCTGTGGCTGTGCAGCAGTGAATGGATGGAAACCTTTGGCTCACAGCCTCCATAGTTCAATAAAGTTCCAAATTTTAGGAAGACAGTGCCCCAAACCTGGCTAACAGACAAACACAAGCACTCAGCAATTTTAAGGCGTTATAAAGAATTTGGTCCTGGCACATTTACTGCAAAATTGCTTTAAGTCCCAGCTCCAGGTGGGAGGGCAGGTGATGCACAGAGGAGAGGTGGCAGACAGAGGAGAGGTAGCACAGAGAGTTCACCTCAGCATAGCCTGCAGCCTGATGAAAAAACTTAAATTATTATGTTTATATCTATTACTATAATTAAATACCCAATAATTATGAGGACTTTCGGCAAAACAAGATCTGAAGGCCTGATCCTGCAGGGAAAGAGGAGACACTCCTGCAGGGAATCCATGGTCTGGCGGACACAAGGAGCTGCGTTCCCCTTGGCATGCCCGGGGTGGGGTGTGCGGGTACCTGCGAGCCCTCGGTGCCCGGCTGCCGCAGGAGTTTTACGGTGCGGCCGCCGTCGGGGCGCTGGCTGCGGCCGTCGTGCCAGGTGAGGCTGCTGCCCTGGTTCCGCTGCAGGCGGTAGCTGAGGTTTTCGGCCGACACCGTGTGCTCCAGGAGGCTGCGGCAGAAGCTGAAGTGAGCGGAGGCGGCAGCGGCGGCTGCAGAGGGAAGGGGGGTGAGAGACGGCCGTGGTGCCCATCCACCCCATGCGTGGGCACCCAAAAGTGCCTTTTCTACCCCACAGAACCTCCTGAACTCAGGCTGTGGGCTCCTCTCTCCAAAACCTCCCCATTCCCGCCTTCCTTTGCCATTGCCAGGAAGAAAATCCACCAGCCCAGGAACCGCCAGCTGGCGCTGGGATCCAGCAGGCACCCGACAAGATGTTTGCCCACACAAACCCCTCACGAGCGACGCTTGTTTTGACACCCGCCAGCTGAGCAGACGCGGGACCCGCAGCTGATCCCCGACACGTGGTAAGAACCTCCTGCTTGTTGCTGCCACTCTACCGGGACAGGCACCGGGAGGAGGCCGAGGGAAGCTGCTTTCCATGGACCAGGCTGACAGCAAACTGCCACCACCAAGGGAAGGGGAGCAGAGAAACCCTCCCTGGGCAGCCTGGTGGGGAAGGGAATGTGGGCTGGTCCCCCAGCACAGACCATGGGTGCCTGGGGACAGCTACTGTGCACCCCAGTGATAGCTGAACACACACCAGCCCTTCAAGAATGACCACAAAGAGCCAGTTACCTACAACAAGTGCTTTTTGTCCCTTATTCATAGAATCATAGGCTATCCTGAGTTGGAAGGGATCCACAAAGATTACTGAAGTCCAATTCCTTGTGTTTTAGCAAGCTGGGGGTGTCGGGGTTGCAATGAGGTTGCAAAGCTTTCCTTTGAGCGGGGCTGAAGGGACCCGGCTGCCGTGGGAGGAGGGTGAGTGGGTATTAGGGGCTCACGCTCTGTCTGCTCCGGATAAAAGCCAGACGGCTCGACATAAGCAGCTCTGATCCGCAGAAGCAAAGACCAGAGCATCCCCCAGCTCACCTGCTCCCACCACAGGGAGCCAGGCAAGTCATGAACCACCTCCAAGAGCAGAGCAGCACCCAAAGGAGACCCAATTTCAGGATAAACCACCCTGGGAGAGTGGGAGGGCTGGAGAAACCCTGATGCAGCTCCTTTTCCTAATTAGTAGGTTTTAAGAGGGAAGAGGTTTCAAAGAGACCACTCAAGCACACCTTTATGCAGTAGGAGAACAACTGGCCAAAAAAAGTCAAAACAGAGCAGGAAAGGGTTGTTTGTGTGTCCCAGGACACCCAGACCACATCACATGGTGTTCCTTCTTAAACACACCCAGCAGGAAGCATTGCCATGGGGAAACTGAGGCAGGGGACCTGTCTGATGGCTGGGGGAATGATTTTATGGAAAACAAGGTGGAGGGAGATCAGTGGAGAGGGTCAGCAGGGAGCAGAGATCGGACTGGTAGGGGTGGTCTCTGCACCTGTCCTGGGAGATGGGGATGTCTCCGGTGGCTTCCAACAGCCTCAGACCCCCTGAGCCTGTCGGGTGAGGACCAGAGCGGGCTGTGCTCCCTCCAGCCAAGGATGTCTGAGATGCCAGTCCTGGTCCTCAGCACCCTGAGCACTGTAGCTGTGCTGGGATACCTCCGAGCTGGAAACTGCCCATCCCACTGGGTGCTGCAGTGGATTTAAACCTGGCAGGTCTGGAGGGGCTGGTGCCAAAGCTGTGTCCTTCACCTGTGCTGGGGCTTGCCCAGGACCTGCTACAGTGAGTAGAGGGAAGGGGGCTCTGGCCATCAGCAGGACCCATATCCATAGGGAGCTATGGAGCATCTGCCACCAGCAGCAGGACTTGGGCACCTGTGCTGCTGCGGCAAACACTGCTGGAGGCAGGAGCAGGAGTGGGAGCAGATGGGAAAGAGGAGTGAAAGTGGAAGGGAAAAACAAGCCAGGAAGAAAGGCAGGTCCAGGAGCATCGGGGGCATGGCTCCCCATCGGGGCAGGCGGTGGCTGCCCTGCAGCCCAGAGACCCCGGCTCCAGCAGCTCCTCCACAGCCTCAGCTCTCCCAGCCCAGCCCTTGGGTCCCATCTTTCCCATCACCTGGCAGCACTCGACTTGGGACGGTAGGGAGGGGGCTGAGCAGGACATATGGGAGCATTTTGGAGTGAGGAAAGGATGGGGACAGAGGAGCCCCGTGTCAGGACAGCCCTGGGCTGGCTCCACGCAGGCACATTGGGGTGACATCCAACACGGGCTCTCCTCTCCCTCCCCTGCCCTGCACAGGGAGTAGCCACAGCATCCCCAGGAGCACCCAGCCGCCCTCCATCCCCTCCACCCCTCTCTGCTAAGCCGGAGGCTGTACCCTCCGGTCAGGAATGCACATGCAGCATCTCCCCCCAGGCCCGCTGGCCCCACAGCCTCCCGGCCATGCCCTGGAGACCCCTCACCTGGCTCGGGTGGTCCCTGCGAGCTGCGGATGGTGGAGACGCAGCAGAGGGATGGCCGGCCCTGCTGCATCTCGGCGGGAGGAGGGATGCGCGTGAGCGCTTGGCACCGCTGTCACGAGTGCGGCTCCATCCCTGCCTCCCCTCATACCTCGTCCACACCTGACTGATTCCCCCGAACGCCTCCCTCCCACTGCCTCTGAGCACCGGCTGCACGCTCATCCCAGCTCCGGGCAGCCCCGAGCCGGTCTCACATGGAGAGGGGGGTGAATTACATCCCCTCCCCGCTGCCCCGTGGGCGTTTGATCCGGAGAGATGCTCGGTGCTTTCCTCTCGTGCTCCCGCCTAATCCCGCGGCAGGGCCAGCTGGCACCGGGATGGACAGGCAGCCTAGGGGGGCTGCTGCAGGGGACACTGGACCCACCGGGCATCAAAGCGCCCTGGGGCCCAGAGGAGCCATGGCACGAGTGTGGCAGCACCGGGGTCACCGGCGGCTTAGGGCAGTCGGGATGCAGGAGGAAAAACAAAGAAGGAGCGTGGTGCTGAACAGCCTTAACGGGAAGGGGCCGCCGGGCTCAGAGTGGGCTGGACCTGCTCCCGGCCAAAGCCGTCATGGTTATGGTCCGGGCAGAAGTGGGGTTCCCACAGAGGCGGCCAGGTCGGAGAGCAAAGGCTGCGCTGAATCCCGAAACGGGAATGCAGGAGCCTCCAGGCTGGCTGAGCCCGAGCTGGAGTGGGGAGGGGAGAGCTCATCTCAGGTCCCCAAACAGCCGCTGTGACCCCGCTGCCCCAAGTCCCTGCGAGCTGCTCCAAGGTCCCGCTGTCCCGCCTGCCTGCGCCCTGTGAGTGACACCCCACTGCCTGCTTGCCGCCGGGGAATCGCTGCCGGCTTGTTTCCGTGGCTCTTTGATCCATTTTGGGCATCTCTCCAGCCACGCAGGAGGGGGAGACCAGGTCCGAGTCGCCGCAGGGAGACCAGCAGCGGTGGGACAGGGTCTGCAGCAGTGGCAGGGGCAGACGCCGCTCCCTCTCCTCGCCAGGCACAGCGCTGCTCCCGCTCCCATTCCCTCTCCAGACACTTTTATGGCTGGTGAAACGTGAGCGCTGGAGAGGCTCAGAGCAGTAGCAGCTGCTGGTGGGGACACGGACGGGAAACCTCCCGGGGATGGGCACCTCGGGGCAGGATGTGGCAGCATTCCCCGGCAAAGGCATTTCCGTGTGGGTCCTGAGTTGGCCCGGGCAGATCATTACCAGCAAACCGGCTGCCAGGGGACTTTCCGCGGGTGCTTCCTGCTCGCAGGTGACCAGGACCTGCCCGGGGGACACGGTGGCAGGTGGCCAAGCTCCAGGAGGAGCAGGCAGGGGCGCAGCGAGGGGAGCCAAATGCCTGGACAGGCAAAGACTGCCTGACTCCTGTTCTGTCCTCTGCCACCACTTCTCAGCGTGGCCTTAGGAACATCCCGGTGTCTTTGATGCCATCGCACGTGTGGTTGTCCCACAGACCTGCCCTCCAGATGGGGCCATGTCTGCAGGCAGCTGCAATGGGGGCAGTCAGGCTTCCCGGGGTCAGACAGGCTTCCCGGGGTCAGACAGGCTTCCCGGGATTAATGGGAGAAGCTTGAAACGAGCTTCATGAGGAATGAAATCACTTTGTTGCTTTGCCTGGCTGCCCGTGTGTGACGACCCTTAAGGGTGGGTCGTCACACCGCATTTGGGAGGGAAAGAGACATTTAGCACCAAATACAAGGAGGGATTTGCTTATAATTGCAGGTGGATTCGGGGAGCTGGTCGTCTCTCTTGTGCTCCTGCAGACAGGTGAAGGGTGGATGGGACCAAAACTCTCCGAGGACTTCTAGGACAGGGAATTTGCTCAGTTCAGGGAGCAGCTTTGTGAAGAACCCATCCTGCTCTTAGTGGCATTTGCGTGAGCCATGAGCTCAGCTGGCATTGCCATTGCCCTGGCCCCCTCTGTCCCTTCCATGTGGCTTCACTCTGGTGCAGGACAGAGCTGTTGCCTGCGCTGGTGGAGCCTCCAGGGATGATCATTCCAGTGATGCTCTCTGGGATCCCCCAACACATCCCATCTTTGAAGCCATGCCTATAGGATGGAAAAGGTCCTGCCCTGAGCTATTCCCTAAGATCTGAGGAAGATGAAACCAGACTCAAAGAGGATTGACACCCCCTCCAGCCTCTCCAGGTTCCCCTGGAGTGTACTTGGCTCAGGACCTGGGTGCGATGAGCATCACCCCACTGCTTCTCTCTGAATTCTCTGCTTGTGGAGATGAGATGGGAGCCCCGCACGGGGACGGAGCTCAGGCTGGCGTCTGCCCACTGCTGGTGCCTCTCGAGGACAGAGGAGGAAGGGAACAAAAGGCAGATGCCCTTTCCGTCCTCCCTGTGCAGCATGATAGGTGCCCTGGGCACACGCTGAGGGAGTGGGCACAGTGTCTGCGGGGATGTGCATGCCTTTGGGAGATCTATGCTCCTGAGACTCCCACGGGTACTGCCAGGAGGTCCCTGAACACCCCATGACAGAGGATTTCTGTAGGATTGGACAGTGGGGTGAGGGCAGCAGACAGGACTCCAGGTGGCTCTGGGCAGGGCAGGTTCTCCTGGCAGGAGACAGGAGTGGGAGCCCACAGGCACGGACACCCCTGCCCGCAGTGAGCCCTCTTCCACCTTGACATGCTCCTCCCAGGGGTCCTGCCCTGCTCCAGCAGCCCCAGGCCCGCCTGCCCTGCCCTCACACCTGCATCCCTTTGCTCTAGCCAAATTTTCCAGCGAATTTCATTGGTACACCCAATACCAAGGGTAGGGCACGGGGACAGACCCTTCCCGGAATGGGGGACTAAAGGGGAATGTGGAGGGACTGACTCCCGGGATGGAGAGGACAGCACTGGGGATCGAGGGCAGGCAGACCCCCGGGATGAAGGGGGCAGCACTGGGGGAGGGATGAAAAACAAAACCCCCGGCATGGAGGGGGCAGCGCCGGGGGATGGAGGACGGACAGACCCTCAGGATGGAGGAGGCAGCATCTGGGAGAGATGGAGGGCAGCCCCCCGGATGGAGTGGATCCCCAGGTCCGTGCCCGCCGCGTTCAGGGCTGGGGGAAGTGCGTCCCGCCGCGCACCTGAGCCCCCCCGCCCGCGCCCGGTACCTTCCATGTCCTTGGGCCGGCCGCAGCTCATCCTCCGGCAGCGNGGCCCCGCGCTGCCGCCCGCGCCGAGGATCCCCGAGCATCCCCCGATCCCTGCCGGGGCTGCGGGCATCACCCCCGATCCCCGCCCGGGGCATCATCCCCGCTCTCTCTCTCCAGCTGGGAGAACAGGTCCTTGGGGGCACCATGGACAGGTTTTTGGTCATGTTTGCAGTGGGCACAGGGCAGAAAACACCTGGTTATTCCCTCCTCTCCAAATGTCTCTTCTCCTCCCGATCTCCAGCTCCCTGGATGTCATTCATGACAAGGGGGCAGGCAGAGGAGGGTGCTCACCCCCGTGGGTGCTGCATGGGCTCTGGTGGGTGGTCTCAGCACGAGTGGGCACCCACCAAACCTCACTGGTGCTTGGCACACCAGCACGGAGCAGAAGGGTGTCACCAGCACCCATCGCTACCCCGGAGTGACAACCCCACAGGTATTTTTGTAGGTGCCTGCATTCAGCTGTGACACAGACGGGGACTGTCGCTGCCAACCCCTGCAGCCACCAAGGGGCTGGGGTCTGGCTGTGCACCCTGTGGTCATCCTGCACTGGGCTGGGAGAGGGGTGGGGGCACCTCTGGGTGCCCAGGACAAGGACAAGCAGATGCCTGTGCTGCCATACTCCACCTTTGAAGGGTTCCCTGTCACAGACCCGCTGCAGCACAGGGCAGCACCCTCACCCTTGTTTTAAGAGGAAGAGCACTCGTCTCAGGCACGCTGTGTGATGATCACTGCCCTGTGGGCTGGGAAGGTGCAGCAGGTGGCAGTGACCTTGCACAGCCTCGTGCAGGGTTTGTGTGGCTGTTCATCGGCCTTGTGTAGCTACGGCATAAAACCCTCTTGGATCTGGGCTGTGCAGCTGTGTGTGTGAGAGCGAAGCACTTGCCAAAACTAAATTCAGCTCCCCAAATCAATAGGAGCTTTCCAAAATTTTGGACGCTCAATCAGGAGCTGCTCTGGATGAGGCTCAAGCCCCTGACAAGGCTGGATGCTGGCTCAGCTCTGCGCTGGGAGCTGGCCAGGGCTGACACATTCAGCGAGCCAACCATGCTGCCAGGCAGGGAGCGGGGACACAGAGCCACAAACCAAGCGCGTGGTGGGAACATCAGGCCGCAAACCCTGCGTGTAGACTGCAAAGAGTCTGCTGCTAAAAGATCCCTTGAGAATTCCTGGGGGGAGTTGGCATTCTTCCTCCTGCTTTGAGAGAGCGGGCAGGGCAGTGTTGCTTGTTGCAGGCAGATAAAGAAAGAACATGTTCTCCATCCCTTTGAATTTCCCATTTCTCGCTCAGCCTTTGTCTACGGGCAGAGCTTTTGAGCCATGGCAGAAATTTTCCAAGAGAAATACGGTTAAAGAGGGGCCTTGGCAGGAAAAGGCTGATGTCGCTTGAGAAATGTGTGCAGATTACACCAAGCTGTTATTAAAAATAAGTGCTGCGCTGCTCCCAGCCTTCACGTTCCGTGATTTTTCTGGTAGTAATTGCACTTCTCCTGGAAAGGGTTCACGTGTCCAGGGGATGGAATTTATTTCCTCCTCATCTGCAAATGAGCCTGGTGCCAGCCCAGCATCCCAATGGCTTGGGGATACTGTGGTGGGGTTTGGGTGCTTGGGGAAGTTCAGGCTGCTCATCTATCTGGAATTCCAAAGGATTTTCAGAAAAACCTTGAGCCTGGAGCTGTGTGGGGAGGGTTGGGGAGGTGGTGTGGTCCCATGCATCCCCACTCCTGCTCCACACTCCAGCCATCCTTGGTTTTACAGCATCCAGCTTGGTTTTGCAGCATCTTGGGTTGTCGCTCAATCCCTCCCATGGTAGAGCATCCTTTAAACAACCCCAGCAACTCTGTCTTGGGTTTTGCTCTGACTCTGGGTCTTTTAATGTCTGGTTGAGGACTTTCCACAGTTAAACAGGAGTTAAATAGCAGGGAGGGAAAGCCCTAAACTGAGACACAGCTTGGGACACTCAAACCACGAGCCAGGGCTCCTTTTCCCAAGGCACTGATGGTGTGGGAAGGGGACAAGCTGGGGACAGCGGCTCCAGTGAGCCCCGGACCAACAGGCTTCCCCTCCACACGCATATGGATTTGGGTAGATCCCTCCCCAGCACCGGGCTCGGGAGAGGGTGTGAGGCTGGGATGATTCAGCACGTTCGTTTTTCAGAGAATAAAGGAAGTAATTAAACATCAGCTTTCCTCCCGCCGCGCCCCGCGAGGATGAGAGGGAGGAGATGAAAAGCCTTCAGACGGAAGTTATTTGTCCAAGGAGAAAAGTGGCTAATTTCTCTGGTGCTTTGCTTGTCTGCTCGTTAATGAAAACCGCTCGTCAGCAGGAAAAGGGAGCACCCAGCGAGGGGGAGGAACCAGAATCACACATCCACCAGTGGCTGGGCACGTGGTCTCGGTGGCCTTGGGACACCCTGCCCTGTTGGGATGTCACCTTCACAAAGCCCCCTGTGGCACCCAACCACAGGCCCAGGGGCTGTGAGCGCAGCTGGGCATTGGGGACCCCCCCTCACCTCAGCCCCATGGGTTGGGAACAGACATTCCCAAGCCAAATGTCATGGAAGGGCTTTCCCAAATCTGCCCCCCTCCCCCCAAATTTTTTCGTGCAAAGACTTCAAAATGAATTTCTTGAGGCGCTTGCAGGGAGATAGAATCGAAAACAGCTTCGTGCTGAAGCCTCCTGCCTGGTGTGGGCTGATGGATGGTGCTTATCTCAACCAGGCATGGAAATATTTAGTGTTATGAAAATCTCTCCCTGAAAAGAATTTATTTTCATGCTGATAATAAAAGAACCAAAGCTCAGTGCTGCAGGGCGGGGGTGCTGCAGGTCACATTGGAGCTCTGGTTTATACAGCCCAGAAGGTACCTGTGCTGTCCTCTGGCCCTTGGCCGGGCAGGTGACCCTTGTGCCACTCACAGTGTGACATCTGCACCTTCCCAAGGATCGTGATTTACTGGCAGAGGACATCTGAAGCATTGCTCCCTCTTTGCTGCTCCCTGGGACACAGAGAGGGGTTGAAACAACGGAAGCTCTTCCATTTGGAGGTTTATATAGATATATTTCTAATTGGATTTTGGCATGTCACAGTTATTTCCGAGGCAGCCTGCAATTATTTGAGAGCCTGAACACCTCCTTTCCCTCAGCACAGAGGGCTGGCTTTTTTCTTTTTAATATTGTTTCCCCAAGTGCAATTGTGAATTTGCAACTTAATCCAATGAGAGGACACACATGATGTAACTCGGCAAGGACACGGTGGGATGGCTGGATCCTCCTCTGCCAGGCCCTCATCAATTCCCAGCAAGGGTAAAAACCATAAAGACAGCATTTTAATTCTTTTTGTTATATATATAAAAAAATATTTTAAGAAGGTGTTTGATGGGGCGGGGAGGTTTTGCTGGTCCTGCTGTAGCTCAGCTCACCCTGTGCTGAGAGTGCCCTGTATCCAGCTGCATCTCTGCAGCAGCTGAACGCTGCTCTCTGGCTTTTTCTCTCCCAGCTGAAACCTGAAATTCCCACTAATTCCAGGGTTTTATTTTTACATGTGTTGTAATTTTTTGGGGCCAAAATAATTTCATCCAGCTCCATCTGCTCTCCATTAGGGAACTGAAGCTCGAGCACGCTGGATCCTGCCATCCTCACCAGGGTGCTCCTCAGGTCGGGCATTGCCATCATCCCAGTGCTGCATTTGTTATTCCAGTGCCCAGAATGGGCACAAATGAAAACCATTATCCAAGCGGAGCCTTCCAGCATCTCACAGCTAATGACCATACACCACCCTGCTGCATCCTAACAGCCTCAAGTTCTTATTTTCTCCAAGCCCGATTTCAGGGCTCCGGGCTGCATTCAATTGCTACTGAATCCGATTTATTATTTACATTGCAAGGTACAGCCCAGCATGAATTGATTTGCCGTGCTCTGATTGCCACTGCACGCTGCTCTGGGATCTGGGAGCGGGCTGCTCATGCAGCCAGGCTGCAAAATCAGGAGTTAGGGAATGCCAGAGTTCAAACTGCATCCCGGTGCTCTGTGTTCTGCTCCCACCTTTGGTTGCATCTCTCAGGATGCAGGGAGTGCTGGTCCCGGTGGGGATGGTGGGATGGATTAACTGGTGTCCCCAAGGGTTGTCACCCTGGTGCTGCAGAGATCAGATGGTTGTACTGTCACTCCTTACTGAAGAAGAGAGGTCTGGGGAATGGAAGGGGGCAAATGACACTGGTTTGCAGGAAGGAGCCATGGATAGGAGTGCAGAGCAGATGGAGGGAGCAGAAGGGATGGGGAATAACAGAACTGGGAAGCAAATGGGAGACCTGGTGTTTTGGGGGATTTAGCAGGCCTTCACCTTCATCACCACTTCACCTTTACTTTCATCATCACCTTCACGTTCATTTCTGCCTTCACCTTCACCTTCACCTTCACCTTCACCTTCAGTCCTTGCTTTACATGGTCAGAGCTTGCACTACCTTGGGTGGCAGGAACGAGAGAAAATCCTCCAACCCCAAGCCTGTTACTCTGGGGCAATGATGACCAGAGGCAGCAGCTTTGCTGACGGCTCAGCTGTTGGAGATGAACCTGGATCAGCGGGCTGGAGGGCAGGACCATGGACACGCTGCCCTGGGCACAGGGACCCTCCTCACCCAACCCATCCAGCTGCCCAAATCACCGGGCACCTTGGGAAACACTGGTCCATCTGCCAGAGCTCTTGACTTTGGACATCCCCGGACGAAAAGACAATTTTAAGGAATGCCATTTGGGCAGCATCATTAGCATTCTGCTGGCAAGACACTGCGCCCTTGAGCTCTCTCCCACGTGAGGATTCTTCCCAGCAAACCTGCGGCTGATGCCAGCTCTGCTCTCTGGATTGCTGAGGGTGCGAGCCTCGGGTTGAAGACCCTTTAGGAATCTCTGCTAATTGTCACTGAGACCTCCAACAGCTTTGGAGGAGGCTCTCAAAGGCACCTCGCCCCCTCCCAGCTGCTGTGGGATCTTGGCACCTGCTGCCACCGGCTCTGGCAAAATTCTCGCGGCACACCAGAGCTCGGCTTGGGGTGCAGAGGGGAGCAGATGCTGTAGATGAGTCCTCAGGACGCCTCTGTATTGTAGCACGGGACTAATTAAAACTTCAGAATGTATATTTACCTAATACGGAGTTGATTTGTTAAGTAGGACATCCTGTCTTCAGAGGATTTCACGGCATCGGGTGATAATCAAGTGAGAACAGGCTCCAAAAGTGTTAATTTAGGAGCTGAGACGACAGGGATTAAAACCAAGCCCCTGTTTTAGTCTTCTCTTGAGTTTCAATGTCTGAAATCCAAGTAATCATCCCATTTGGGAGTGCAAAGCAATGGCACCACCACCCAGCAAGCACCACGCTGGCTGAGGGTGCAAATGTGGGGCTTCAAGTGGCTGAATTTGGGCTCTTTGCCCTCTCAGTGCTCAGCTGAGGAGCTCACACTGCTCCAGGTATTCCTGGAGCCTCTGGGATGTCCTGTCCCTGTGCTTGGCACTGGCACGCAGGACAGGGCTGGATTTCTGCTCAGGGCTTGCAGGCAGGTGTTTTGCAACAGGAGTTTTTATAGAATCATGGAATATTTTGGGTTGGAACGAACCTTTAAAGTCAATTCCATCTCATTCCAACCTTCTGGCTTTTGCAGGGACACCTTCCACTAGACCAGGTTGCTCCAAGCCCTGTCCAGCCTGACCTTGAACACTTGCAGGGATGAGGCACCCACAGCTTCCCTGGGCACCCTGTGCCAGTGTTTTACCACCCTCACTGTAAAAAAGTCTTCCTTACATTTAACCTAAATCTCCCCTCTTTTAGTTTAAAGCCTTTTTCCCTTCTCCTATCACCACAGGCAGGCAGCAGGAAACTGCTTGTGATGAGCCCCAGTGCTGATCCTGCCCGGCAGATGCATTCTTGCAGTGCTATGTGATACTTAAAAGCACGGATTCCCAGCCTCGGGAGAGCCCTGGGGTTTGTTTTCCCGTTGTCCCGGGAGAAGCTGCTGCTGCCTCTGCTCTCCCTGGGGACACAGAGGCGGCTTTGTGTGAGCGAGGGGCCGCAGTGACCCGGCCGTGGGCTGGGCTGCTCCTTGCTGGGCTTTGGGCCGGATCCTGATCCCGGCCCCTGGCAGGATCTGCCTTGGTGAGCTCGTTCTCGCGCTCATCCAAGTGATTATTTTTCACTTTCAAACCTTTGTGAGCGACTCTGGACACTGACGTGCCCAGCATCCCCTCCCACCTTCTCTGCCTCAGCCAGACACACACAAACCGAGCTTGGGAAGTCCCAAACCAGAAGCGAGATGACTCTGTGCACCCAGGAGAGAAAAGTGGCCTGCTGTGGGTGGTCTCATCCCTCTGGGGTTTTATTCCCATCCCCAAAAACGCCACTGAGGGTGGTAAGAAGTGCTGTGCCAATGTGCAGACCTGGCAGCGGGACCCTGCAAGCAAAGATGCAGCATAATTGCAACCTTAACAGGTGCTGTTGCTCATTCACCCCTTCAGATTTTGTTGCACCAGGGAGAAAACATCTTTTCTGCCTGCTTCCCACCCTGCTTTAAGGTGTTTTGGGAGGGCAGAGCAATGCACAGTGCAGACACCCCACTCCTTCCCACCATGGGGATGGGCCACCTCCTGATCCTGATGATCCCAGGAGCAGCTCAGGGATTTCTCCCCACCTCACTTCCCACCCCACCACCCCCCAGCTGCATTATTCAGGGTAATTGCTGGTTAATTACCCCGTTTGGCCACCTTCCTGCAGCAGTCCAGTACCAGGCTTGGGAAGCAAAAGGAAACCCAAAGAGAAACCCATGGAGTGCCCAAAAAGCAGAGCTGGGCTGGAGAGGATTCCTGAGGGCTGGATCCTGAGCAGCTCATCCCTGCCATGCTCCAGCACCGTGGGAAGATCAACCCAGAGCTCTCAGTGCCTCTGCTGCCCAGGCTGGGTGGGAGACACAGCCAGTGCTCTCCCCTGCCCTCAGCAGGACACACCAAACACGGGGTCCACCCCAAGAGATGATTAAAACTCATTTATGGTTGATTTTACTCAACCTATAAATTATTCTGCATTTTCTCGTTGTGTAAGAGTTGCTGTGTAAAGAGAGAAGATTTAGAGCTCTAACACCAACCCCATTCTGGGGTCACCCTGCTGCCATCCCTCACCTCAGCTCTGTTTTTCAGCAGATAGTCCCAAAAGTGAAATTCCTGCTGCTTCCAGGCCCTCGGCATAGATCGGGCACTTTCCTGCTCTCCCCATCCATCCATGGGTCAGGGAGGTACCTGGTGGGCTTTCCTTAGTCCTTCATCCTCTGGCAGGATGGGGGAACCCAATTTACCTCCAAAACACCCCAAAGTTACCACATCCAGCCCACAGGGAAGACCCACTGGTGCTCCACGACGTCGGATGCAGCTCTGGGTATTTAGAGGGGCCAGGCTCACGGGGACAGGCTGGGGAGTCCGGGGCTCTCCCACCCCTCCCTGGTGCTGAGGATGCTCCCGCGGGCTCTGCCCTCCCTCCAGAGTGGACAGGAGAGCCGGGACACTGCAGCCTCCCTCCCCCTCTGCCACCCCAACTGTTTGGCAAAAGGGATTTTATTTTTTATTTTTTCCTCCAGCGAAACCCAAAAATAGATTGATGGGAAGCGGCTGGGGGCTGGGATGCCATTAGCATGCAAAATGGGGCTATTTATCTTCCCCGCAGCTGGGTTCTGCTCCCAGACCTGGCAGGGGCTGGCAGCGGGAGGCGGGGCTGGCAGGGGGCTGTGGGATGGGGGCTGTGGGATGGGGACAGTCCCCAAGACAGCCCCATCCCCTTCTCACCCCTCTCGCTGCCCTGGGCCTCGCGTTCCGTGACCCTGAGCCTCTCCCGAGGGACGGGACCTTTCTTCTACAGCTGGACACGGCGTCAGGGTCACCTGGAGACTTCGCAGGTGGCAGCTGATTAATCCTGACCCCGGGTGTGGGTGGGCGAGAGAAACCTGCCCAGGGCTCCGGCTGGGGAAGCTGAGGCTGGAGCTCCCGGGACATCTTTGGGGAGGATGGATGAGCACAGGGCCTCTCTCCCTCCGTGCGCTCCGAGAGGCTGGGCCTGTGCCCCTCACCCCTGTGGGACCCCTTGGTCCCGGGGCACGGCCATCCCTGCTGTCACCACACAGCAGTCGGGAGTGAGAGGCCGCCGGGCTGGCGAAGGAAGGAGCAGGAAACCTGCTCCTGCTCCCGGAGATAATTTGTCTTGGAAATTGTTAGCGGGAGGGAAGAGGGGAAGCAAGGCTCACACCCCGCAGCCCTGCAAGCAAGGGCTGGGGAAACAAGGGCGAGCAGCACCGCGGCTCTGTCCAGCTCCAGGCCCTCCTGGGATGATCCTGGCCCTTTTGCCCCCTTTTCCGCCCCATTCTGGCTGGGGTCTGTTAAACACAGGGCGTCAGTTTTGCTCCCTGCAGGGCCGCTCGCCGCCTGGGATGTTCCTCAGCAGTTACTCACTTCCTAATAATAATAAAGATAATAACTTGCTGTAAATGTCAAATTCCCTGACAGCACAACTCAACATCCCCATCCTCAGCCGCATCACCCCCATGACCTTCCCCCCCCACCATCCTCGTTCCCACTTTCCCCCTCCTTATCAGCGCCATCGCCGTCATCCTCACCGCGGCTCAGGACCTCCACACCGCCAGGGGGCGCGCTGCTCCCCGCCGGAGCGGAAGT
>WEIT01008920.1:316940-342950 GCA_013389985.1 Dryoscopus gambensis
TCTCGGGGTGGCCCCGCGCGACTTTTCAATGTTGTTTCTTCCTAATGGTTCGCGTTCGCGCTTTAGCTGGGCTGGTTTGTGTTGAAAAGCGAGCCTGGCTCCGGGGATGAGTTCCCGGCTGTTTCAGACCGGCAAAGGATTGTGTCCCTCTTGATTCTGTGGCTGTGTGTGCGTGGGACCGTCTGAAAAACGATCAAACTGGGGGCTTTTGTTGAGGGACCGCTGAGGGGGTTTGGTGGTGGCTGGGAGCACTTTTGGGGTGTCCTTTGCTGGGTGTGGGTTGTGTTCGTTCTGCTGATTTCCTTGTGCCCTTCCTCGGGGAGATCCTGCCGGCCGTGCCCCACGAGGTGCTGCCGGGCGAGCGTGGGGCTTCACAAGAGCTCCAGGTGCCCCATCCCTTGGCCCGTGGTGCCCCACAGCCTGCAGGGTCAGCCGAGGGACGCAGAGAGGGAGTTTAGAAGGGAGGCCGTGCACAGGGTGGGTGGCAGAGCAATGAGCTGGGTGGTTGCAGTCTATTTGTGGAGAAAGTTCTCCATGCAAAATAGAGTTGCCCAGAGAAGCTGTGGCTGCCCAATCCGAGGAATTCTCCAAGGCCAGATTGGATGGGGATTGGAGTAACCTGGTCTTGTGGAAGGTGTCCCTGCCCGTGGCAGGGATGCTGGAATGGGATGAGTTTTGAGGTCCCTTCCAACCCGCACCATTCCATGATTCTAAGGACATTTTTCCCGCTGGGCTTTATGAATGGAGAGCAGGTGGTGGAGAGCGGGTGATGCCGTTCTCCCAAAAGAATTATGTTTTTCCTGCCTGTTCTGAGCAGTAACTGAGACGGGCTGAGACTGCAGTGAGCTAAGCAGCCCCTGGTTCCTCCCTGCAGGGCCACGGGTTTCACCACCCGCTCCGATATCGGCCCTGCCCGCGATGCCAACGACCCCGTGGACGACCGGCACGCCCCGCCGGGGAAGAGAACCGTGGGGGACCAGATGAAGAAGAACCAGACAGCAGATGATGACGATGAGGACTTGAACGACACCAACTACGATGAGGTGAGGAGGTTTTCATCGTCCTACAGATGTTTTTCCCCAGGTGGAACAAGAGTCCCTGAGCTCCCCGCTCTTGCGATGAGCCCTGCTCTTAGCTGGGGCTTCAAACCAGAATTTCCTGTAGTTTGCAGGCAGCATTTCCTTTTTTATTTACTGATGGAGACCTCAGTGTGCACAATGGCATGGTGCTTACAGATTTTTGTTGTGGCCTTGCTCCATGGATTGTGGTTTAGTTACTGATACAGAGCCCTGAGAGTCTTGGGAAAATATCCATAAATAAAAATTGGTTTAAGTGTTTCAGGGGTTGTATTTCTTTTTATTCTCCACAAATGAAAGCTTGTGTGCTTTGACAGGATTGGACTTGATGATCCTGGAGGTCTTTTCCAAACTAAATGACTCTGTGATTCTGTGCTGCACATTGTCCTTAAGTGGCCTGTGTAGTCTCCTGTGTTTAAGCCCCACTTTGGTTAGTTGAATGCTGTGGTATTCTTTCTGCTTGCTTTCACTGGTGTAAAAAGAAAAAGTGGTTAATGGAAGAGAATGGCTTTTCTACCCTGGGATCTCATTTATTGCTGAATAGAAGTGGTTTAGAGAGAGAAGCAATTTTGAAAGAAGCAATTTTGAAGCAGTTTTGCTTCAAATGGTGTGGGAGAATAAACACCACCATGGGGTGGTAGAAGGAAGATGCTTTTATTTAGGGATGTGTTAGTCTGATGCAATGTTGTCAGACACAGCCTGTAAATGCATTTGCAGGTGATTGTTGGCTGTAGCAGGAGCACAGCAGGAGCTGTAAAAAAACTGCCTTTTTTCCCTCTTTTTTCTTTCTCTCTCTCCAAATTCCCAGTTCAATGGCTACGCTGGGAGCCTGTTCTCCAGCGGCCCCTATGAAAAGGACGATGAGGAAGCAGATGCTATTTATGCAGCTTTGGATAAGAGGATGGATGAACGCAGGAAGGAAAGGAGGTAGGATGAGCCACAGCACTGGCAGGGGGTGTTCTCTGCTTAATTGAGGATGACAGGTATTTTGCACCACTTGCTTTGATAGTGGATGTGGTTAAATTACTTCAGGGGAGTTAATTAAGAGTCACTGTAGTTCATTAAGATGGTGTGGAGAGATGCTGAGTGACTGGTATTGACACATCACAGACTACACAGTACACAGGAGATTGTTAGAAAAGTCATCTCATGCTTGTGAACAGTGTGTGTTACTTGTTAAATTCACTACTCACTAAGAGGTGGTTAAAGACTGAAGTTCACTTGGAGATGTCTGTTTCGACACTGTAACACTGTCTGGTTTGATAAACCATCTCTTGTCATAATGTTGATAATCTAAGCTTGGAAAAAAATGCCTTTATTTATGCCCTAACTCTTGTCAAGCACATTTTTCTGTCATGTCAACACTTTAATCAAAGACTTGCCAAGTGTTGCTTTGAGCATAACCTCAGTATTCCTTTTCCTAAGGGAACAACGAGAAAAGGAGGAAATAGAGAAATACCGTATGGAACGACCCAAAATTCAGCAGCAGTTCTCAGACTTGAAAGTAAGGAAAAAAATGTCTGAAATGTGACTTTTTATGAGATGCAAAAGGTGGCTATGTGTTTTTTTGTGTGTGTTTGTTTCTTTGCTCAGATTTTGTGTGTTTACAAACAAGCACTTTGATGTTCTCCAGATTAGAATTACTTTCTATTGGGAGAATAAACACTGGTCATGTGGATATACAAGGTAGTGAAATGTCTGCAAATTTTGGTATTGGTCATTTTTGTTTTGTGCTTTGTAGAAGGTGCTACTCCTCTGTCTTTGAGGGAAACTGCTAACTTGTTTGCACTGCAGGAGTAGCTGAGCAGAATCTCTTGACTCTAAATCTTCTTTTAAATAAAATATATTGTTTAAGCTGTTGTCTAATGATTAGTAATAAACCACTCAATGCTCCAGGCACTAGGATTAATCTGAATGTTTGTAGCACTGAATCTAATAACAAAATTGATTTGGAATCTCAGTCTGGACTAAAACCAAATTCTAATTAAATGCGTCTAATTCTTTTGTACATTGGATTAGGAAAAAGTCTGACCCTTAAGTGTTAAATTGATCTTGAATTATTTCAAGAAAATAAATCTATTAAGGAGTTAGAGCACTTAAAAAGCCATTTCTGCAGCAAATACTGATGATGCCTCCTGTTTGAACAGCGGAAATTAGCGGAGGTTACTGAGGAGGAGTGGCTGAGTATTCCCGAGGTTGGGGATGCCAGGAACAAGCGGCAGAGGAATCCTCGTTACGAGAAGCTGACTCCTGTCCCCGACAGCTTCTTTGCAAAGCATTTGCAGTCAGGGGAGAATCACACTTCTGTGGACCCACGCCAGACAGTGAGTACACAGCAAACCTGGGCAAGCTGTGGCCAAACTGGATTAGAGATGAGTGTTAAACTGGGATTTGGGAAAAAGGTACTCGACCAAAAAACGTCGTGTGGTTTGTGAGTCTGCCAAAGGAATGCTGGATGTTAAACTCCTGTGCTTGCTGGAGCCTTCCAGTGCACACCCTTTGCTAGAGAAAACATGGGGATAGGCAGAGAAATCCTGGTTCTTGTGTTAAAGATGGAAGAAAGTGTTTCTTTTCCTATTTGCTGAATGCAGGGCGGTGATAGTTTTGATGAGCATAACCATTTCTGTTACAACAACATCTTGCTAAAAGGGAACAGAAAATAAAAGTTCACTTTCACCTAATGGTTTGCTCAGCTTTGGGGTAATTGTGTTACAAATTACTTGCCTTTCAGTCAACTGAACATGAAGTAGTTTGGCTTGTTGCTCTGTGGCCAGAGTCTGCTGTGGTCATAGAATTTTATAGGAGCAGCTGACTGGCCCTAGACTGGCTCCAGGTGTCCATGGGACTTTGCAGATATTCTTGTTTAAATGTGTCAGCTTTAGATGCCTGTGCTTGAATTTTTCGCTTTCTTGTTGCCTATTTCACTGACTCAACTAAACTTTAGTAATTACCTATAGATTTGCAAATCCTGCATGAGAAATGTTTTGGGATCCAGGGAAGCTGTATCAGAAGTACCTGTGGGGGTTTGGCATCCGTGTCCTGCAGCTTCTGAGGAAGTGCAAATCAGCCAATAGCCTGAATTATTTTTGAAATCTCAGAAGACGTTCTAGGAATGACTTTCTCATTATTTTTTTTTTTAGCAATTTGGTGGACTGAATACTCCATATCCAGCGGGATTGAATATGCCATACCCAGGAGGAATGACACCAGGCTTGATGACACCTGGGACAGGTGAATTGGATATGAGGAAGATTGGCCAAGCCAGGAACACCTTGATGGATATGAGGCTAAGCCAGGTAAGGATGTGAGAAGGCAGGATCTGTCACGGGTATACCTGGGGTTGATGCTGTGCTGCTATTTAAGTCCTGGTTTTAGAAACATGTTAAATCTCTTGGGTGTTAGAAGATCCAAGAACAGCTGAGCTGTGAAATAATTTTATAGTCCCTCTCCCCGAATCTCATGCCCTCAGCATGAATAGAATTTCCTGAGAAATACCGGTTTGTCCCTGGAATTCATGGTCATTATGGGAGAACAGACTGCCTGGTTATACCAGAGGTGGACTTGAGGCAAACAGCACAGATGGTGTTGCCAAGGGAAGCATCTCTTCTGCCTTATGTAGGGGTGCAGGAAAAACTGCTGAAAAATACTAATTTTTGACTTCTGTTCTTTTTCATTGATTTCCCCATCTAAATCTGGCTTATTCTAAAAAAGAATGCCTTTAGCTGGCAGGGCTGCAAGACTGGTGCCTGCTTGTCACCAAGCTGCTTCTTGTCTGGATTTTAACATTGAAGTTGTGTATTTTAGAAGTGGAAAAAAGCTAATAAGCAAGGCTTGGTGTTTTCCTCTTTCCTTGCTTTTGGGAACAGATGAATAGCTAGGATTTTTGTACAGCCACAGTGTCTTTTCAGGTGTTCAGGGGCTGTGAGTGGTCATTTCAGTAGCTCTGACTTGACTTTCCCAGGTGTCGGACTCTGTGAGTGGCCAGACCGTAGTGGACCCGAAAGGATATTTGACAGACTTGAATTCTATGATTCCCACACACGGAGGAGATATCAAGTAAGTTTAAGAGGGATTAACAGATTTATCCTCTTAGCAGTGGCACTGATCCTGCATGTAAATGGAAATCTGTCTGAGTGAGTGCTTTCAGCTGGCATTTAGTTTGTAAGAAATGCCAGGTGAGTTTTTGAGGATGAATTCTTTTAACATGAGATCTGGTATAGCCTTTCAGCTGAGGTATTAGCATCTGACCTGGATGCATCAATTGTGGGGATTGTTTCCATTCCATCCCTGTTTCCATGCCAGAGTCATGGCAGTGTGGCTGCCTGCCAGCCAGGAAATAACCTGGTAAATTGTACCTGTGTGCTGCTAATTTAGGCTTGATCGACGACCTCTGAGAACCTCTTTAGCCTAAAATTTGACATCTGTTTCATAAAGAATTGCTGTTTAAGTCAGAGCAATACGTGCAAATATTGATGCTAATTCTTGACTTAATCAGTGCTTGGGCTTATCAGCTTCTGGCTTCAAGTGCCCAGCTGTAATTCCCAAAAATCTTTCTTAAATACTTAACTGGTTTTCACTGGTGATCTCACTGTGTTAGTGTGTATTTATAAGCTTGTTTTGGTAGAATGTAATTTGTGTCTCCAATATGGAAAAATTTGAGGTCACAGTTACTGTGCATCTGAGCATGTCCTGGTTCGGGAGAATGGTTTCCCAGTGTGCTGAAAATTTTCCTTCTTGTTTTTCCTCCTCCTTTAGTGACATCAAAAAAGCCCGTTTGCTCCTGAAATCTGTCCGAGAGACCAATCCTCATCATCCACCAGCCTGGATAGCGTCAGCCCGGCTGGAGGAGGTCACTGGCAAACTCCAGGTGGCTCGAAACCTCATCATGAAAGGAACAGAGATGTGCCCTAAGGTCAGAATTGCTTTGCTTCCCTGCGATCCTTGTGGGATAGTAGGAAAAAGTTGTGGTTAATGAGCAGCAGAATCTCTGTTAAGCTTGATTGAAGCTCTGTCTGATACAGCTTCACTATCTGCAGTATTACAAAACACCTGCTTAGCCAGAAGCTTTGATTTTATATTCTTGTTTTGATGTAAAGGAAGATGTTTTTCCTGACAGAGTGAAGATGTTTGGTTGGAAGCTGCTCGGCTTCAGCCTGGAGATACAGCCAAGGCTGTTGTGGCCCAGGCTGTGCGGCACCTTCCGCAGTCTGTGCGGATCTATATCAGAGCAGCAGAGCTGGAGACAGACATCCGAGCCAAGAAACGTGTCCTTAGGAAAGGTGAGAGCTCCTGTGGGCTCAGGGGATGAGGGCTGAGCATTACACTCTTTGTATTGCACTTTAAGTTGTTCAAGATATGGCCGTAAGTTTAGGTGCTTTTTTTTGCTTCCTTGTTGAAATTACAGTTGTCAGTGTGTGCATTAATGGTGGAACTTGCTGCTCTAGAGCTAAAGAGAAAAGGTTTTGAAGTGTTTGTAAGACATCCTTCAGCAGAAAGCTGAACAATTGCAGAATGATATTTCACTTACCTAAGCCAATTCCAGCTTGATCACAATTAGATGAGTAGATGAAAGCAATTAAAAAATGATGTTCTAAGGATAAAAAGGTACTCTAGATGTCACCTTGTGATACTTTTTGGAAAATATACTGGAATTGATTGTTCCTACTTGCTTGTAGCCTGTCAGAGACCACAGTGGCTGCTGCTGGAGGAGCTTTAGAGGTCTTGGCATTCTCATATCATTGACCCTGTTGAGCTGCAGGATTTGCTTTAGTGCAGCAAGTCCTGTCCTTGACAAACAGCCTTTCTCTGTGGTGCTTGCCTGAAACCTTTCATCTTCTTGGACTGCATTACACTTGGAGGTTTTCCTCTTTCATGGAATTACCATCTTTTCCAAGCAATGATCTCTTCAACAGCAGTTTGTTGTGTTGTCCTGAACCCAGGTCTTCCTCAGAAGTTCAAAATATGAATTCTTTGGTTACTTTAAGAAGCTGGACCTGTATCAATAGAAATTAGTTCCTTCATGACTACTGAATTGTATTAGTTACATCTCCTGACTTTAATAGAGACAGGGAAGAGGGTCTGGATTTAATACATTTACTGAATCATTGTGAAGCAGTCTGCAGTATTGAATGGTTTAGCTTCAAAGGAATTAATTGCCTCCCACCTCTTACCTCTTGCATGTAAAATGCAGATCTCTAGTGAAATGACCTCTTACTACATGTGGATGAAAGGCACTTCAAAGTTGCTGGATTTGAAGTTGTAAAGAGTTCAGATATTAACTGTTCAGTAGCTTTTTTAATTTCCATTGGCTCCGCAGTGCAAAGTGGTGTGAAGTGCTGCTCCTGTGACACCGTGTGTCCTTCTCAGGAACAGTCACAGATGTTGAACAGAAAAACACTTTTAAAGGAGCAGAAATAGATCTGTGAGTCCAGCTCAAGTAGGGGAGGGTCTTGTGTGAGAGCAGTGACTTACCCACTAAGTAGTGAGCTCTGCTTCAAACACTGTATTTATGAAGAGAAAAACATTCAGGTTTTGGAACCACCTACTTAATCTCTTGATACAAAGCTGTTAGTGGGATGGAACTAGATTTATCATTCTCTTCCCAGTTTCTGCCTGTTAACAGTTTCACAGTGCTCCTCTGCTGCCTAGGGAGCATCAGTAATATGAAGCTTGGAGCCTTAAGTGGCAGCATAACCCATTATTTCTCCCAAAATAAAAAAGCCTGAGTGCCAGGCAATGTCACTGAAGTGTGACCTTTCATAATGTGTTTCTCCTCTCTGCTGGCTGTGTGCATTCCTGCCATCCTGCAGAACCTCTGGAGTTTTTAAAGCCTCAGTCTGACTGGAGACCCAGCAAGCTGAGTGGCTGAAATACAGCTTGAGGTCTAAAACTTGAATCCTGTATTTATGAAAACATGTTCTGTCCTGCAGAGTGATGCTTTCAGCTCTTGGAGGCTGACATTACTCACTTAAATTCTTCAGGAAAATCTCCTGCAGCTGCAGACTTGGAGACAAATGGTTAATGCCTGTTGTAAATCTCTGTTTGTGTAGGGGTGGGATGTGCTCTGAGTTGAGGCTCAGCACTGTGCCTCTGCAGCAATGCCTCAAGGAACAGCCTTGTCTGGAAGCCCAGCTAGTTCCAAAGTAGGTTTAGATGCCTTTTCCCACTCATTTCTGTGTCCCTGTGATTGTGCTGGCTTTATTGAAGAGGGATGTGCTCAGTCCTCTGTTACTATGGCACATTTGTGTACGGTCACCATGGCAGCAGTGGAAGTAATGCTGCAATGCAGCTGATTCCAGCAGGCTGGGGTGCAAATTGGAGGGACAAAAGGCTAAGAAACCCCTTTGGTTTCCCAATCTCTCTTAAAGAGATGGGCTGAGGAAAGCTGTTGTTTAGCATTTAATGTTTCAGACAGCACATGTAGGACAGGCTGCAGAGAATGCAGTTCTACCAGCACTAGCTAACTCTTGGACAAGATTAAGGAAGCCTTGAAGAATCCTAATTAGATGGAGTCCATATTGGATTGCTCATGGCTTAGTGCCAGTGAGACCTCTCAGTTTTTATGCATCCCTGTTTTATTTTTTGCGTAGCAGGACAACAGCTTTTTGGGAAGTTAAGCTGGGTGCATTGAGCTGTCAGGAGAGGCTTACAGGAAAACTGCGTTGTGAAGGGACAGTTCCAACATACAAGGAACAAGGTTGTATTATTAGTGTTGAAGATGTTCCTTTTCTATAAAGGCAGACCCAGCATGATTAAGCTGCCCAGTTTTGAAGATCTTCATCTGCTCATTTGCTGAGACTGGAGGCTTTGTTCAGCCAGGTGTTTTACTGAGGAGGATGCAATTACAGTTTGTACAGCAAAAAAGCCCTTGGCTCTCCAAAACCTGTTTCCAAATAAAATGATAAGTGTTTTATTTTCTGATTTTAAATTCTCATTGTTGAAGCAAGAGCCCAATATAAGTAAATTCCCTCCCTTCCCTCTTTCAGGACATTTCATTGTAATAGTACAAATCCTTTATTATATCATGTTTAAAAAATACAGATCTCATTGGTAGACTGCTTTATCATGATTGACATAATTGTTTTGCCTCTCTAGCCCTTGAGCATGTTCCAAACTCGGTGCGTTTGTGGAAAGCAGCTGTGGAGCTGGAGGAACCTGAGGATGCCAGGATCATGCTGAGCCGGGCTGTGGAGTGCTGTCCTACCAGTGTCGAAGTGAGTTTAAAAAAAACCAGTGAAATTAAAAAACCCCTACAGCCCACTTCAGGCTGGCAGTAGAGCTTTGCAGGCAAAAGGCAGGGTGAGCAGTGTTTCTCCACACAAGGTTTTCTCCCACATGCTTCGTGCCACAGCGGGAGGGATGTGATGAGTAGTGGAATGTGCTTTTTTCTTTGGAGTTAATTGTCTGATGGTCATTACATGCCTCATTTTGCTGTGTAATTGTTAGGTTAGTCATGGCAGTGCACAGCTGTGCCTGCTGCAGGCACTGAGCCATGTTTGAGTTCCTTGTGTGGTGCCTCCACAGTTGGGAAAACAAGTGAACGTTTAACCTGGCGAATCTAAAAGTTACTCATTTCTGAAACACCAAACCAGAGTGTTCAATTCAGCTGTTTGAGAGGTGATGTGAACGGAAAATAGGAGTGTAACAGCCCAGCAGATGAGGATGATACCCAGAGATGATCAGGACTGAGCTTCAAGGGCAGTAGCAGCCTGTTTCTCCTCTCCTCCATTGGTATTCCACAGCCTGCTTGCGGTGCTTGAGGACAGTTGCCAACCAGTAGCAAGCAGCGTGAAGCTGCTTATCTCTGTGGGCTGACACTGCCATACAGCAGCCTTGTCATCTCCTTGTTCTCATCTCAAATACATCCTTTGTTGCTCTGCAGCTGTGGCTGGCGCTGGCAAGGCTGGAGACATATGAGAACGCTCGTAAAGTCCTTAACAAAGCCCGGGAGAATATCCCGACGGATCGTCACATCTGGATTACTGCTGCCAAACTGGAGGAAGCCAATGGAAACACCCAGATGGTGGAGAAAATCATTGACAGAGCCATCACATCCCTTAGGGCTAACGGGGTGGAAATCAACAGGGAGCAGTGGATACAGGTATGTGCTCGGTCTTGGAAGCCCAGGTGAGCTCTTCAGGTTCTGTTCTGAAGGCTGCTGATGGTGGGTGTTATGGGGCAGTGTAATTTTGTACCTGGCTTATCAGTGGAGGTCCCTGTGAAGAGACAAGAGATGAGACTAAAAAGCTGTGTAGGGTCAAGGCTGTAAGTGATGCCCCCGGGTAACGTCACATGTGTTTTGCTGAGAAATGTCTGGTTTGCTTCTGTCTTGGAAGATAAGTAGCTTCAAGTTGAGGCAGCTGCTGCCTTAAGTAGGACAGAGGCTTAAAGCCTTCCGTGAAGGATTTGTGTATTTTTTGCATACGTCTCTTTTGGCTTGAAAGGTATTTGTTTGCCCCATAAGTCATTGTCAAATGGTGTTATAAGAAATCAATACAAATTCTGCATTTGCAGCATGTAGGAAGTAATACTGTTAGTCCTGTACTGAACCTCTTTCCTCCTGAATGGGTTCTGTGCTTTGTTTGATCATAACTCTTTAAAGCAGTTTCCTACTAAAATAATTTACAGTGGGTCAAGGCAGCAAAATCTCCTTGTTACACTGCTTAAGAGCATTGATAATGAATGAGGTATTTAATATTAAATGGATAGCCTTGTTAACATCTAAAAGAATACTGACTTTCTTTACAGCAGTAAAACAATTAAAGGTTAATTTCAACTTCTCTTTAAAAAAACCCATGAGCACAGCCTGTGCATCATTGTGTTCTCGAGTTCCTTCTCAGTACTAGAACTGCTCCATTTCTGTTATCTGATCAGAGGGCTTTGCAACAAGTTTAAGCAAGACATGCTTGGCTTTCTGAAAGCTTTGTGTGTCAGGAAACCACTTTTCCATACATGCTCTGGTGAGAGTCTTTGCACCTTTTACTTAACACTGGTTGACAGGATACTCTGCAATTTAGTTTTGCTTAGCCCTTATTGAGACTTAATCATCTCAAAGCTGAAAGAAGGTCAGTAGTTTTGATGTTACAGTTCTTCCTTCTGAAATTTTTGCATTTTTTATTGGCCAGGTGCCTGCTTGGGTCAGCCCAGGGTTGTGGAGCTGTAGGAAAAGACTTCTGGGTCTGGAAAGGTCACACATTGTCACAACTGCTGGTTTTCAGTGGATGGAATTGATGTGCTCTGTTTCTTAACCAGCCTGTGAATGATTCTGGGTACAGCTGTAGCACCTTCCTCATGGGTGCAGGCTCCTCCTCAGTGTCAGGGTGTGTTGGAGCAATGAGATGTTTGTGCTGTGGCAGTGACCACAATGTCTCTGTGTTTGTGTGTGAGGAGTTGCCAATGCAGAATTTAACTTCTTGTGCTAAGCTCTCAAAATGAGCCGGGCTTTCCTCTTGTTTCTAGGACGCCGAGGAATGTGATAAAGCTGGAAGTGTGGCCACATGCCAGGCAATCATGTGAGCTGTGATTGGGATTGGGATCGAGGAAGAAGATCAGAAATACACCTGGATGGAAGATGCAGACAGTGTATGTCCAGCTGTGATGCTGCTTTTTGTTGGGTTTGTTTTATTGTGGGTTTGTGTTTTTTAATTAGAGGAAATTGAACTGGTGCCTGGGAAATGGCTTTGGCAGTGACAGTGGATGTGATTCCCACACCACCTGCCTGCCTTTGACCAGCCTCTACCTCAGGAGGTTATTTGATTTTAGAGCTTTATTCAGATTTGGATTTTTACTAAACAAAAAGTTGACATTGGTATAGTTTGTCTGCTCGTTTGGTGTGGATTTTTTTGTTTTTGGTGAGTGTGAGACATCAGCAGAGATTGAATTATGGGTAAAGGAGCTGGGAGTTGAGTTTCAAGGCACAACCACTGTAGCTCAAGAGTTAATGTAAGACTGGACAAGGGAGTGGGTAAAAGTTTTACCAGGCTTTTTTTGCTTTAGGGGAATAGTTTGAACATGTGCTAAGAACTAAATCATATTTCAGCATGAGAAATGTCCAACTTCACTGGCCTTGAATTGGGCTCAGAGCAGTGGGGGGCACATGCTGTGGTGCTTAGGGTTTTGCCTGTGAAATAACAAAATGAAGTGCTAACATGAGAGCCTTTCCAGTGCCTTACTAGTGTTTCAAGCTGGCCTGTGAGTGTCAGTCCCACTGAAAGGCCTGGGATACTTGTGCTCTATAGAGGGATACTTGGAAATTCATTCTCTGCTTCCTTTTAAAAAGCTGATTGTAAGTGTTCTGTTCTCTATTAATGCGTCAATTCATGGATTACACCGAGTTACTGAGTTCTGGGTTGAATTGTGCATGTGTAATTCCTTCTTGCTCTCGATTCCAGTGCTCTGCTAAGCTGACTTAGTCCTGATCTGTTTTCCCTCAGTGTGTTGCTCATAATGCCCTGGAGTGTGCCCGAGCCATTTATGCCTATGCCTTGCAAGTCTTCCCAAGCAAGAAGAGTGTGTGGCTGCGAGCAGCCTACTTTGAAAAGAACCATGGAACCAGGTACGTGTGCTGCACGATCCCTGCGTGGAGGGGCTCATCCCCGTGACAGGCTGGGGAGGAAGGAAAACTACAGGCTGGTCCCTGGTGTCGTGCACGTGCAGAGTTAGTGCAGCTGGATGAAACTCGCTGACGTTTTTTTGCAGTTCTGGCCTTCTTTGTTATTGTTGTGCTCAGAACATCCTTAAGTTTTATGAAGTCATAAAATGGTTTTTGGCAATAGGGATTTCTTGGTAAAAATAGCTGTGGAGAGACAAGGTAGGAACAAGTGTCTTTGAGAAGGCACCTCTGGAAAAATATGGGGATACAAATCACCTAAAATGTGCTTTATTTAGTTTTCATAGATAAACTACTTCATAGCTGAGTGTGTCCAAGCATCTCTGGTATTGCCTGATTAAACACTGCAAATGTGTATCACATCCTGAGTTAAGATTGGTGTTATACCGTTATGGCTCAGGCTCTTTTTGAAGTTTATTCATAAAGAATAAACTTTACATGTCAGAAACTCTCTGCCCACATCTTAGATTAAAGCAAACAATCTCTGCAGTAGGCCATTTATACATGTGGAATCATTCTTATTAAAGCCAACAAGACTATATTGTGGAAGTGACTGCAGATGCTGAGTTCTTCCCCATTCAAGCCTTTTTTTAATGGGAAAAAATATACCTTTGCTTTTGATGTTGTTTTCCTGTGTTTCCTAGTGGTGGCTGGCTTTTAAGCCCCATGTTCTACCTGAAAAGTATATTTTCCAGGCATAAGATCAAGCCAGCCTCATCTAATACTTCTGAAAACCTTCCTGTCTCAGTTTCTACTAAGGTTTGCTAAGCAGAATGACTTTTTCCAAGAGAAAGGAGCTGTTTGTGTGAGGGCTGTTTCCACAGAGGCTATCAAACAAAGGTGTCTGAACAATGAGCCGTTTGTGGAGTGCAGATTTCAGAACCCTTGTGAAAAAAGACCCCACCCTTTCCTTGTTATGAAACAACTTATCAAGGTTTACAGCGTTGGACTTTGCAACAATATTTATAACACTGAGTGATAGTGAAAATGGTGTGAGAGAGCTCACCTTTGGCAGTACCTTGAGGGATTGTAACTTGCTCTTTCTTGTTCTCAGAGAATCCTTGGAGGCTCTTTTGCAGAGAGCTGTTGCTCACTGTCCCAAAGCAGAAGTGCTGTGGCTCATGGGAGCCAAATCCAAGTGGCTGGCAGGAGATGTGCCAGCAGCCAGAAGCATCTTGGCCCTGGCTTTCCAGGTGGGTCTGTTACACTCGTCAGAGGGTGTTGAGTGTGACAGGTAAAGAACACAGAGCAGGCTTTTTCTGTCAACACCTGGATCCTGCTGCCTTTCAAAGTGATGGAGACTTCCTCTGTTCTTTGATTGCTTTGTGTGGCAAAACGCTCTTCTGTAAAATAGCAGCAAGCTGGAAACAAGGCTGTGGTACTGCTCCTTTAGTAGTTCTACACCAGGTTCTGAGCTGGAACCAGTTGTCCAGAGAGGTTGTGGCTGCCCCATCCCTGGAAGTGTTGAATGCCAGGTTGGACGGGGCTCTGAGCAGCCTGGTCTGGGGCATGGCATCCCTACCCTTGGGATGAGATGATCTTTAAAGGCCCCTTCCAACCCAAACCAGTCTGTGATTCTATGAGTTTGCAAACCATCAGTTTTACTAGCATGGCTCCCACCAACCCCAGTCATGGA
The DNA here is from genome assembly GCA_013389985.1 of Dryoscopus gambensis. NCBI lineage: Eukaryota > Metazoa > Chordata > Aves > Passeriformes > Malaconotidae > Dryoscopus > Dryoscopus gambensis. The sequence goes on from WEIT01008920.1 coordinate 331,261, forward strand.
TCAGAATCCTGTTGTCTTGGGTCACCTCAGGGAAAGGGTTGTGGTCTGCCCTAATGAGGTCACTGCATTACTTATGTCTTGGATCAAACCCGCTAATGAAGGGAATTGCCTGCTGGATGCTGTAGCAAAGGTAGGCAGTGAGTTTCTAACACTGGGAATTAGGCTTAAAACCTAAGTGAAAGAAAGGTCCTGAAACGGAAGGTAAAAGATACTTCCTTAATCTGTTCTCAGTGCTCTTTGTTGCTAGGCTGAAAAGTTCTTGACATGGTTGCCACTGAAATGACTTTTATTGGAAGAGTTTTCACAGACCACAGTGGGGAATTCAAGCTGCAGTTTTTTTGCTTGAGGGTAATAAAATGAGGGTCTCATTGTGGCAGACCCTGTGATGTTTTCAGTATTTAAACTGGAAGTTCAGAAGATCAAGCATTACTGCTTTTCAACAACTGAGAAGCATCCAACTTCTAAACTGGCATACATCTTTGTGTTGCCCATCTGTTTTGGAGGATTTCTATAAACTTCAAAGGTCAAAGAAGACTGGGAGGAGCTTACACTGAAAAAAATCCTACTGTGGATTGACAAAGCTCTGATTTCAATTTTAATCTGGATCAAACAGAGGATTAAATCTGCTGTTGATTCACTGTGTGCATTTGTCTGTCACTTTGTGTTCTTGCAGGCCAACCCCAACAGCGAGGAGATCTGGCTGGCTGCCGTGAAGCTCGAGTCGGAGAACAATGAGTATGAAAGAGCGAGGAGGCTGCTGGCAAAGGCTCGCAGCAGTGCCCCCACAGCAAGGGTAAGGATGTGTGGAGGGTGGAGAGGCTCAGGCCTCGTGGCCACGGGGGATTTGGGACGGAAGGAGGAGTTCCTTCAGTTCTGTGGCCTTAGGGATTGACCGTGTGGCTCCCTGCCATTGCCTTCCGGGGCATGCGGCCGCTTTGCCGAGCGCTTCTCCAGCGAATTGCGACACAAAGTCATGGCATGATGGGAAAAAAAGGCCAGGATCAAGTGAAGGGTTTCAATTTGTTTTTTACACAAATGGCAAAAGTCAGGAAATTCCCAGTTTACAGCTGTTTGTATAATGTTTGTGTTGCATAAAAGCACGTCTTGGAAAAAAGAGAAAATACTTTCACAGAAGACTCACTTAAGACAGCTCTGGGGTGGTTTGGTGTTTAAAGTTACACTCCTGTGTTTATCTCCAGTTACCTCTGGTATGATAAACTCTGTCGATTTTTCAGCTCTTCATACAAAAGCATTTTAACTTGTCCAAGTAAACGAAAAGTTAGTTTGATCTCTGTCCTCTGTTCCTCCCCCTCAGTTGTGGCATCCTACATCTTTTTAACTGTCCTCTTCCTCTCTGAGCCAGGGCGCTTCTGCAGCTGGGGCTCAAGCTCTGCTCTCAAACTTGATGCCTCTCTTGCGAGGTCACAGTGGGGCGAGTTTGGGAATGGGGAGGATGGGGATCAAAGAGCAGTGAGAAAGCCTTTGGTCTATAATGTATTTCTCATAGCTGAGACTTCCCTGCACAGCCAGAAGGAAGGATTTAGGGGGCAGAAAAGTACATGTACCAGTTCGTAATGAGCAGGACAGCACTTAGAGCCTGAAGCCATAAGTAAGGAAAGGTGGTCTTGGTAGCTTGGATCTGAGGAGATCAGATTGTGCTCATGAAGGCTCAGGTTTGTTAACTGGTTGTGCTGTTAAAGCTGTGCTCTTTATACAAATATTATTTTTCCAACCCAAACCATTCTATGATTCTGTAATAATGCAAATGCCAGCTCTATGTTAATAATTTTGTGAATAGGTGAGATACAGGTGGATCACACTGTTCTAACTCCTTTAGTATTTGCATTTACCTTTCTCATTGTTACCTGTTCCCAGTATTATTTAACTCTGATATTTTAATTTTTATTTTACTTCAAACTGTAGCTAATCAATAACATTCTAATGAATGCATGAAAGTGGGAACCCGCTGCTTTGGCAGATGAATGGTTTTTCAATGGCTGCTGGTGGTGAACAGCTCTGGTTTGTTCCCAGGTCTTCATGAAGTCTGTGAAGTTGGAATGGGTGCTTGGGAACATTGCTGCAGCCCAGGAGCTCTGTGAGGAAGCCCTGAAGCACTATGAGGACTTCCCCAAACTGTGGATGATGAAAGGACAAATTGAGGAACAAAAAGAGCTGGTAGAGAAAGCACGGGAGGCTTATAACCAAGGGGTAAGATGGATGTTACTGCAGATTTGCTTTGTGCTGCTGGCATGTCTGTCTTTGAATCAAAAAGGAGAGCCAAGGACATGATTTCTTTCTGTCATTGGTTAAAACAGTAAAAGAAAAGAAAATAGGCCCTTGAAATAAGCAAGAATTTCTCTTACCCGTTACCCATATGCAAGATTGACTTTCTTGCTTGAGAGAGTTCTCTGTAGGCCTGACTCCTCACAGGCAAGAAAAAAGGCTTTGCACAGTAATTCTCTGAGACCCAGAAAGACTAAAATCAGACCTCTTGAAAGAAAATTTTCCTCAGCAGCTCTTAGACAGACGCTGTGAAAGGAGGTGGCCTACAGAGCACTCCTCTCTCTTTTAAATGGTAATTGGTGTCCTTGGGTGTGAATGCTCAAAGTCGACAGCCATCAAAGTAATTTGGACACAGGTTTCTGCCAGTGTCGATATCCTAATGACTCCCTGCACACTCTGCTGTGGGGTGGGGATGGGTGAGAGCCCTCCATCTCCAGAAGGAGCACAAATTGTAGCTGTGTTAAGGGAGGAGTGTTCTTTCTCTTACTGCTGGGTTAGCTCAGTCATTCCTGATGTACCTGGCTGTTTTGGATACAGGAAAAACTTCACTTCTGTGCTGTAAGACTAGCTGGAGAAATTTGAGTGGCATAACTTGGTCTCTCTTCTAAACTCTCCAGGAGGATATAGGCAGGGAAGTTCTTTTCTATAGGAGTTACAGGATTTTTTGCAACTTTACCTATTAGCATACTTTTTTTTTTAAACAGTTGAAGAAGTGCCCCCATTCCATACCCCTGTGGCTTTTGCTGTCCAGGCTGGAGGAGAAAGTTGGGCAGCTGACTAGAGCCAGAGCCATCTTGGAGAAGTCTCGCCTGAAGAATCCAAAGAATCCAGATCTCTGGTGAGTTGTGTGGAATTGACCTGAATTTGGGCTGCAAATTCAGTCCGTTCTTCAGGCCAGCTATTTCACATCATCTCAGCCATTTGAGCCTGGAACTTAGGACCACGCCCATCCTGGAGTTTCTTCTGGACTAACAACTTCCCTGAATAGCAGGAATGCTTTGGGGATCCTGGCTAGCTTCTCTAAGGATCTGGGAACTAGTTATTTCTTTACTGGTAGTTGTAATGCACAGAGCATGCAGAGTGCATGGGGCTCTTTCTGTTACAGTCCCTTTTTCAGATTGTTTTTTATCTGGGCCATTATAGAATAAAAGTCACATTTATTTTTAGATGAAGAGGAATGGGAAGATGTCAGTCACCTACACATATTCAGAATATGGGCAGATGTTTGCAGTTTCCAGTGACCTTCATGTGACTCACTGTTTGTTTCTGCCTAGTGAATGTTGTCATAAATATCATCAGAGTCTCTTTCCTACCAGGTTGGAGTCTGTGAGGTTGGAATACCGAGCTGGGCTGAAGAACATTGCAAACACACTAATGGCCAAGGCACTGCAAGAGTGCCCCAATTCAGGTGAGCTGGACCTCATTTCTGCCTTAAACACAATTGTTTTGCCCAGCTGATAGAAACACATTTTTTCCCAAGATGTCTCTTCTGGCCAGGTCTCAGAATATGGTGTTTTGGAGAGGTGTCAGTCATCCCTCTGCAAAGGAAATGTTGAGGGTCTTTGGGAACAATCCCAGTTACTTTATGCTCTCTCACACCTGAGGGGCCATGGGTTGGTGTTGTTCCATTTTTCTGCAGTATCCAGTATATTTATTGGATCCTGGGTCCACAGTTTGTCCTCAGGCTTCCTGCAAAAACATCTTGGATATGGGTGGGTTTTTCTCTGAAGTTGGTAGAAGTCTGCCAAGGTTTAAAATTAAAAAAAAAAAGACACTTCAGTATTTGTAGTTAGGAAGTTCAGTGGAAAAAGAATGATGCTTTCCCTGTCCCTTTGGAGGACAGCTGGCCTTAGGAGATTCCCACTTGCTGGTTTGCCTGCATTGGTTGCACCACTGTGAATTCACTTCACAGTGTCCTGGCAGCAAATTTCCATCGCAGTCGTGGTTAGGGGATCATGTACCATAAATGTTCAGTCCTGGCTTTTCATTACTTTAGCTCATGTAAGAAAAGGCTAGGAGGTCAAATGACGTAAGTCAGTCAGTTCTAACCAGCAGTGGAAACATTTGCCTCTTGGGATGGGAGGATAAAGTGCCTAACACATCCCTATTTTGGGGCAGAATTGCAGGAAGACTTAATTATTTAAACATGTTGACATATTTGGGGAGAAGATGTCACATAACTACAAATTGTAGTAACTTACTGCAGGGCAAGGCTTAGCTTGCCTTCAGGCTAGATTTTGAAAGGTGTTTAATGGATGGCTACTAAAATCCTAGTGAAATAATTGGGAATTAAGTGACTTTTATGACATGATAAACTCATTGCAAGGTACTCTCCATGTGAGTGGGTCACCAAAGCAGCACCACCCAAAATCCTGCTTTGTTTTTGTGAATGACCTAATGAGTGTTTGCCACCGCAGGCTGTTTTACAGATCTGCCTGTTGCTATGGAAATGGGCAGCAGGATCTCAGTTTTTGTTTAAAAAATTGCTTCCACCTTTATCGTAGACCTCAACAAACCACAATCAAAGCCTTGCAGGACGTGGCTCGTTGGCCACCTGCGGTCCTGTAAACCAGAGGCTTGGGTCCATCGATTGCTGAATTGATTCCTGATGGGTGGCAGGCTGCACAAAGAGTAAAACAGAAATATTATGGTGTTTGTGATGCTATATATAAAGAGCAAGAAGAAGAGAGTCTCTCTCCTGTCTGCCACGGCAGTTATCAAAGCTCGTGTGTGTTCCCATGGTGCTGTTTATGGGAAGCGAGAGCGCTTTGATGGAGTCCTGGCAGACACGAGCTCTCAGGCTTTGCTTTGAAGTGATCAGGTGTGCCTGGCTGACATGAGAAACTGCAGATTTCATGCTCCCCTGAGCATATTTCCTTCCTTGCTTTTGGCAGTGAGAAGAGCTAGGGATTAAACCCAGCTTTCCTGGATCTACTCTGTCCTTCATCAATGTGTGTGGAGCCAGCATCAATAAGACTGTGGTGCTCTCCAGCACCCTTGAAACTGCTCCCAGACTGTACTTTGCACTTTTTGGGCCTTCTTCTGCCACTGCAGTTGCCTGTTCAAACCCTTCCCTTTGGAAATGCTGATTTGCCCTCCCTGTCCCAGAGTTTGCAGTGTCTCATCTGAAAAGCCTGAGCTCTGGGTTAGCTGTGGGAGTTGTGGTACAGAGACCTTCAGAGCTGAAGCTCCAGCGTGGTGCACACAGTAGCTAAAAATTCAGAGTACTGAATGAAGTGTCTGTGTGGAAGGAGTGATCTGGGATGAAGTTAGGGGCGGATCACCACCAGGGTAGGGGCTGTCCTGCTGTTTGTGTGGCAGAGCACTGGCCTGATGGCAGGGTGGGGAGGGTTAACCTCGAAATAGCACTAAACAATCTTCCTATTTATTTTGATTAAGGAATCCTGTGGTCAGAAGCAATTTTCCTTGAAGCACGACCACAACGAAAGACCAAGAGTGTGGATGCTCTCAAGAAGTGTGAACATGACCCACACGTTCTGCTGGCTGTGGCCAAGTGAGTTCCTGTGCTTGATGCAGTCCTGTGCTTGATGCCGTAAAAATATCTGTGTTTGTGTGTGGCTGCATCCAAGATGGAGCACTGCACTCCAGCACAGCCTTGTGATTCTGGCTGCAGCAGCTCTAATAAGTCCCAAAGCAAGGAACAGCTCTCCAGCTGTCTCCTAGTAACTGTGCAAATCTCTCCCTTGATTTCAAGTGGGAAATGTCAGCCTGCCCTCGAGCTGTTCTGGTGGGTCTGGGACTGGCACAGGTAACGATTCACTCACACAAAGCCCATTGCCAGTGCTTGGTATTGGCACCCTGCAAGCTGCTTTCTTTCTGTCCCTTGAAGAGGATTTCACTGTGCTGTTGGGTGAACTAGGCTTTATTAAGTGGTTCAGGATATGTTTTAAGTATCTATAAAAATAGGGACTTTTTTTTTGCTGGTTATTTTTCAAGTTTTATGTGGCTGACTGTGTAGTTTGCATCTTTTCTCTCTATCCTAGATTCTGTCAGGTGTCTTTTAAAATTCTGGGCTAGATGTTCTGCTCCTGAGTGTCTCCTGTGTCAGTGTTCTTCAGTTGTGCCCCTTCCCAGAATGCAAACCAGCCATTCTGCAGTTTGCTTCTCTGAAATGGGAAGATAATCTCTAGGAATTGTTTTCTTGTCCAGACTGAGTTGTGAGGATTCCAGTGCTGAAAACCCACTGTTAGAATTGACTTGTGCCACATCCTGCTCTGATGTGTGAACAGCCTTACAGCAGCTGTGATGGAAACAAACTTACTTTTCTCCCTTTGTGAATAGCAGAAGAGGTTAATACAGGAGGCATTTTGCTCAAAGTTGCCCAATTCTTTCACAACTCTATTTTATAAGCCAAAGAAAACTGTAGGATACACTCCAGTGACTGCAACACGGGGTTCTGCCAGATCCTGACAGCTGACTTGTTCAGCTTTAACAGCAAGTGAGAAAAATGTTAACTTTTGCTTTATGGCAACTGCTCCCAGGCCCCTTCTGGTGCAACCTCAGGCTGTTTAACAGCTAATCCCAACATAAACAGCTTCCACCTCCCATCACGACTTGCCTCTGTAGGTACAGAGCGTCACACATCTGTGAAAAACTTTTGTTTAACATGTTGCTGAAAATGGCCACTACTTGCAGGTGTTAAGCCTCTGCTATCATTGTTCGTGCTCTTGTAAATCACAGTTTATTTAACACAGAACAATCAAGAGTATTATAGGGCTTAAAAACAATCACAGAAGCTGTATAATTTTATGACAGGCTAAGCTCTTTATGAGGGGTGGCTGATTTGATAAAGACCTTATAGCTCAAATGAACTCTTTAACGCAAAGCAGTGAAACCAAGAGACTCTTGACCCAGCTGGTTCATTATTGGGGAGAAATTTCAGCATTGACCAGTGCCTGGATGAAATGGCAACAGTGGGGCTGTGCCAGGATGGGGTTTGAGTGCAGAAGCTTCCATGCTTGTTTTTCCTTGGAAAATGGGGCTGACAAGGCAGGTCTGCTCCACTCCACTCCAGCAGGCTTTGTGGGTGTGAGCATGTGACCATACAGCAGGCAATTACCAGCTTTTATAAGTTACTGAATTGTTAGATGCTAAAATTGACTTGAAATGTAAAGAAATTGAAGGAGTGGGAGTAGATGTAGGCATGTAATCCTGTCTCTTCAACACCAAATCTGGAACAGCAAAATTAAAGCAATTGAGTCAGCAAAGGTTGAGCTCAGTAATGCTTCCCCTCTCAGCAGAGTCTGTCTGTGCCTGGGGCTAAGTTATCCTCTAAGTTATCCTGCCTTGCTTTGGGGCAGTGAAGAGGAAGTGCTGAATTTCTTTTCAGTCCTCTCACTCCCTTCCCTTTGGAGAGGCAGGATGGTCTGTAGTTGCCCAAAAATCTGCTGTTTCCATCCTGGGAGAGCAAAGAATTGGAACACCTGTAGAGCCTTTAAGTTGGAGTTCTTGTGGGTTGGCATCTTCCTCTGAAGTGAGGCTGTTTATCAGCTCCCTTCTGCTTTTCCCAACAGGCTGTTCTGGAGCGAGCGTAAAATAACCAAGGCCAGAGAGTGGTTCCACCGCACGGTGAAGATAGACTCTGACCTGGGGGATGCCTGGGCCTTCTTTTACAAATTTGAGCTCCAGCACGGCACAGAGGTGAGTGTGTGCCTGGGAACAGGGGAGGCAGCAGCAATCCCTGGCTGGCAGGGGTTGCCCAGTCCTGGGATCGCTGCGGTGCTGGGCTGAGCAAGCTGCTGCTGCTGCTGCTGCCTGCGTGGTCACAGGGGAGGCTGGCTGTCACGCCTGGTCATGAATGAGCAAGAACAGGCCTGTGTGGTGGCTTTTAAAAGGTGCTGTCATTAACTGAGCTGTGTTTCAGGCTGCTTTGCTGTCCACAGTCATGCTGGTTCATGCAAAAATCTCTGAAATCAATCTTCCTCCTGTAAAACTCAAGCTTGCTCTGAGGGGATTGTGCTGGAATTGTGGTGCTGGGTTTGTGTAACTGGGGCTGTTTCTTCCCAATTGTGGAGTACAGGTTGCACGTGAACACAGCCAGAGGAACAGCCGGCTCTAATCTCTTGGAGCAGTTTTTACTGCAGATACTACTGAAATGATGGGGGCGTTTATCTTCTGACTTCAGAGAGACCTTTCCCTTGACACAGCTCCTGCAGGTGGTAATGCACAGGAAGTTTCTGCTGCAGTTTCTGTGCTGTAACCAAAACTTGCTCAGCTGCAACTTGGCCAGTTTGTTCAGCTGGGCAGGAGACTGGCTGCTTCTGAATTTTGGCTTGGACTTCCTTTGAGAATAACAGACCCTAAACCCCACCATAATCTTTGGAAGAGTGTCTGGATCAGGGAGGGTTCAATTTTTGGCTCTGTGCTGGAACAAACCAGGACAAACTGTCATTTCTCTTCCCTGTAGGAACAACAAGAAGAGGTGAGGAAGCGCTGTGAGAATGCCGAACCTCGCCATGGAGAGCTCTGGTGTGATGTCTCCAAGGACATAGAAAACTGGCAGAAAAAGATTGGAGAGATTCTTGTGCTTGTGGCAGCCAAGCTGAAAAATACCTTCTAGAGTGTGCTGGCCTCAGCTGCCTCAGAGGTCTCTGTAGGACTTAACCTGCTCGTGGTGCATTTGCCCTTCCAACAGCCCAGATTTTGAAGGACAGGACATGGATGATGATAGGAAAGAGCTTTCTCCCAAAAGAAAAAGCTGCTTCCTTCTTTCCTCAGCATGAGCATCAGCTTCTGCAGCACATGGGAACATTGTAGCTGGTGTCACATAGGATCTTGTGAGGCTCTGTTGGCATTTCCATGTTGATTCCTGATTCCTTCCTGCAAAAACGAGCTTCAATTAGTGCTTGTATGGATTCTGACATGTGCTAGTCCCTCTGTTCTTGGCCCTGGCATGTATTCCCTGTCCCCCTTTAGTGTTTGGCCATCTGATGTTGTTGCTGTTGGAACAGTCCTTGAAGGAGATGGATGGAGTTTTGGGAGCAGCCCAGCAGCACAGGGAAGGGTCTGGGCTGGCTCCTCTTTAGGTGGTTTAGTTTGGTCTCTGCTAACAAGCTGCTGCACAACTTGGAGTTCCTCCAACCTGAGCAGCTGGAGCATTTTGTCAAATTTAAAAGCGTATTTTTAGAGAACTTTTCCTCAGTTTTCAAATGTATATAGTAAAGCTTATTCTTTTAGGTGTCTGAGTTCATTAAGCACAGTGGTGGTTTAAAGTAACAAGGCAAAACTCAGCAATCCCTGAAAGCCCTTTTGAAGGAAGAACCTTTATTTAGAGTCGTTGGGAGACTGTGCTGTTACACGGCTGTGACTGCCTGTGGCTGGGAGGTCTGGGGTGGCTCCCTCTAAGTGCAGATAGAAAAAAAAGCAAACTCAAGAGAGGGAAAGCTTTGTGTTTGGGACCCTTTGTACACTGTCTTCAATTTTCTACACATGTGATCTGTACTATTTTTACCCCAACCCCCTAACTTTCTTGTGATCCTAGAATGAGAAGCTGTGCTGTCTTTCACCTGAGGCTATAGCAGCTGTATCCAGGTCTGTGGATGTGCATTATCCCTTGTATTTAGTTGGAGGAGAAACTCCCTTATTACTGTTGGAGAATATGTATGAAATACAGCTTCTTTTTTTTTGTTTCCTTCTGTTGTCTTTGAGCATGGTCTTGCCCTTTGACTCTCACTGGGAAGAGTGGGTCTGATAGCAGAAACCTTTGGAGTTATCAGGCTCCCACCACTCTGGGAAGCTGCCTGCCAGTGGTGGCTGCACCAAGCTGGGCCACAGCCTCTTGCCAAAACGGATGAGAAGCCCAAAACGAATCTTTTAACGCTGGAGCAGAAACGGTTGGTCTGGAAGCAAAAGCCTTTTTTTCTTTGGGTTTATAATGGAAACTCTTGTGCTTTCTCTGGAATAGCTGATGAAAAGGTGTAGGTCACAGATGTCCTGTGAGAATGTAGTTTCCCAAAGGTGAGTGAGAGGTGTTGGGAGTTGAGAGGCTCTTGCTCAGGGATTTCATGCCATCACTGGCATCCTTCAGGTTAGTGGGCTTAGAGAGAGTGCAAGAGTTTGGGAAGGGTAATGGAGATGTTATTCGAAGGAGAGGGTAGACATGGCAGGGGAGCCTGGCTGGACAAGGATTCAAGACTGAGGCAGAAATTGCACGATAAAACCAAGTTTTCAATGTGTGCTGTCCTTCAGCCTCGTCAGCTCACATGGGGGCTATATCCTGCTTTTCTGGGCAGGGAATGTGGCATTCTGATTCCTGGTGTAGTGATGTGCTGGGGAAAGCTGGGTGCCTGTGGTGCATAAATCCCTCTGTGGTGTTGGTGGCTGCATACTTGGGATGGGAAAGAGAGGTGGGAATTGCAGTGGTGTGGCTTTTCCTGGGGGAGAGATTCCTGACCTGTTCTGGGAGCATTTCCCTTGAGCCAGATAACACGGGTGCACCCACTGATGGGATCCTCCTGCTTCCTCTGGCCCTTGCTTAGGTGGCAGCACCACATTTTATAAAGATTTGTTGGGATGTGGAAGCCCCAAGGAAGGGGCCCTGTGCTGGACCCTGTGCCACCTTCTCACAGCACCAGGCTCCTTCAGCCACCTGCTCCTTGTACCTGCAGCTTCCCTATCCTTTGGGCTATATTCCTTAGCTTGGGGATTATTTTTTCTTACTTAAAAGGGATCATCAATCTTAGAGCCTTTTAATGTTTGTAGGTGTCTTGGTGGTTTTTAAATGGATTATGGCACCCATGAATTTTAGCTATATATAGAGCTCGATAAACAAGTTATATGGGTCCTGTCCCAGTGGAATGCTGCAGCCTGCTGTGGGTCCCACTTCCCGGGGAGGAACGTTCTCGCCAAGCTGAGCAGAGCTGGCTTATTCACCATTTGTTCTATTTCTTACTCAATCACCCGCGTCCAGCTCCTCAGCGGAGCCTTGTTGCTGTCAGTTCAGTTTTTTCCCAAAATTGATAGAAATTGAGTCAGGGCGATTTCTATGCCTGGGCTGGGGGGTGAGGTACAAAATGTAGAGGGGAAGGAGGAGAGGGCTTTGGCTGGAAGCACGGGGACACTCCTCGTGTTGGTATTTTGGGGTCTCACCCTGAACAGTCACTTTCGCCGGGGGCTGGTGTGACTGTGAGCGTTCACCCACTGCCGTCTGTGAATCCAGAGTGAAACAATCGCCCCAACGCCAACAGAAATCGAAACTGCGGGGGTTTGCAGCACAGTGTGCAGCCCCGGGAGAGGGACGCGCGTGGGTTGGGATCCCAGCGTGGGTGCGAGCAGGGGGTGCTGCCTCTGCCGGCCTCTCCGGGGCAGGGGGACCCTCTCCCACCCTGCCCGGCTGCCCCCGGGGAGCAGGACCCGGCACCACCCGCTCCTCTCCGCGCTCCGGCGGG
>WEIT01008920.1:363214-374886 GCA_013389985.1 Dryoscopus gambensis
TGTAAATCAAGCCAAGCTCCCCAGAGAGCATTGTCTCCGTGCCGCAATGGGAGCCCCTGCTCCAGCTGGGCATGGGGACAGGAATGAAGCCGGGCAGAGCACAGCCCTGAGTGGGGGGGACCCTGCCCTCCATGGGGCAATGAATCGTCCCCCCGCAAGTGGCATTTTAGGGTCCCTCCAGTCAAACCACCCACCACAACCCTCTCCTCCCCAGCCACAGCATGGGAGAGCAGCATCCCCACGGGACTGCACCTCCCAGGAGCTGTGTCACAGGGCAGGAGCTTAGGATGTGACTCCCCCATCCCAAACTGAAGCTGTGAGAAAAGAGGGATCCACTCCGGGGCTGTGCTCACTCGGGGCCCAGCAACCTCCTGCCACAGGTTGGACCAGCCAGTGGGCAGCCCTGTGTCCCCCTGCTTTCGGGGCTCCTGCCCCCCGGTCCTGGGCTGAGTGTGAGTGTTTACTCGCTGCCTTTCTCACCGCTCGCAGCGTGGCAGGAGTTATTCAAAGGCGGGCGGAAGCGAGCGCAACAACTGAAACAACAATGAAAAGGAAACAGAGCTCGAAAAATTCTCTGTTCATAAATCAAGTGAACTGCAGGTGATCCCTGGGCAGGAGCGAGCTGAGGAAGAGACACGGCTTGGCTCGGCATGGCCAGCAGCCAGGCAGGCTCCGGCCCCCCAGGCAGGGCTGGGGGAGGCCGGGATTTCCCAGGGTGGCCCCGCGTGATGCTGGGGTCGGTGTCCATGTCCCCGGGGCTGCACACTGGGGACTTTGAGGCAGGTGAGGTGCAAGCATTGCTGGGTTTATTTTTATTACAAATTTTTATTATGGATCTGGGTGAGAAAGGTGAAGCTGTGCTGGGTGGAGTGGGTTTGTGGGGTCAGCATTGCACGCACACACACAGGCACACGCCTGCTTTCCAGGCCAGAGGAATGCAACAAACCCAGGGATGTGACGGAGTGCAGGGACTGTGCCACAGCCCCTCATGGCCAGCAGAGTGGACAGACAGGGTAATTTTGATGCTTGAGGGGGTGCAGAGCAGCCCCATGCTCTTTTTTCATCTCCATGCCTGCTTTTTGGGTTGAAATCCATCACTTTGGAAGCTGAGAATCCAAAAAGGTGTGGGTGAGCATGGCTCCAGTGTGTGGCTGTGCCATGGGAGATGTTGGGGTTAATGGGAGATGATCCAGGGTTCTCGGCAACATCAGGCCATGGCTCCTTGCTGGGATCTCATAAAGGCTTTTTCCTCCTTGGGAAATAGAGCTGCCGGATTGGGACGGGCTCCTCGGTGCTGGCAGCATCGCTGCATGGGCAGGGGATAGGCATGGTTGGAAAAATCTCCCCCTCCTGCCTCCAGCTGTGTCCTGCAGCATCTTGCTGCTGGCAAGATGGGGGCCAGTTTGGACAAACCTAGCTGTCCCCTCCTAGCTGTCCCCTCCTAGCTGTCCCCTCTGCCAGCCCCGGTAGGCTGAGACCCAATCCTGGAGACACCAAAAGGAACTTGTGTCTTTGGGAGCAGTGGATGGCCCCAAGGACCAGGCTGGTGGCAGCGGGCTGACCTTACAGCAGAAGAAATGATCTAGTCGTGTCCCCCACACTGGGAAAGCCAGGAGAGATTGCATGTCCCCCTCTGCTGCTGTCCGTCCTCCCTCCTGTGATTTCCTTGTCATCTTGTCTTTTGGCAGAGCTGGAAAACTGCGAGACCACCGTAAATAAATCCTGCGTCTTTAAGCCGTTTTGTACAGTACAAGAAAATGCACTCGTTGAATTACAGCTTTTTAATCAAATGCATGTAACCATGTCACTTAAAGTGCTCGCGAAAAGCAAGGAAAAAAACCCCCAACACAATTGGAAGAGCACGATATTAAAACCAGCTGCCTGCTTACCCCCACCACAGTTAATAGTTTTTGAATGTTCTGAATGAGAGAGAAACCAGAGCCAAGCTCCACTTTCATGTCCATCTTTCTGATCAAACCCTGTCAGACGGGGGGAGCCGGGCAGCCTGGCACAGAGGCGGGGTATGCGGGAGGGCTGCACTCCCTGGTCCTGCTGCTTTGCCCATTGCTTTGGGCGTTCTCCCCGTGGTGGTGGGATGTGGGAGCCCGTGGTCTTCCTGCAGGCAAAGCAGCGCTGCCTGACTGGAACCCAGCCTGGAGATGGGAGCACGGGTTGCCCAAGTCATGTGGAGGTGAGGGATGCTTCTCTGGGACATCACCACCATGTTGTGTGTCCCCTCCTGACCAAATTCAACCCGGTTCTACCTCTTGATGCTTCTTCCTGCAAGCTGGCATCACTGCTGGTTCCCCTGAGGCACTGCGGTACCCGCAGCATCCCTTCCTCTGAGCATGCCAGTGTGGTGTCACATCCCTGTGCCCCGTTCCCTCGGGACACACATGCCAGGACCACCTCAACGTCTGCCTCTGGCCTCGCTGGCCACCGACCCCCCGCCCAGCACAGCCTGCCAACCACCCGAGCTGTGCAGTTCCCCCGCAACGTGGACCAATGCTCATTAAGCATGAGGCAGAGACCACCAAATATGTCAAAACACACTTAAAATTTATTGTTTCATACCATACGTTTGAGTCTCTTGAACGCCGGCCAGTGTTTCTCCCTCTCCGTGCTGGGGCCTATCTGCTGTCACCGACGCTTTGCCTATATGTATAGCCCGCTTGCTTGCTGGCTTTCTTTTCCCTCCCCCTTCTTTCTTTAAATGCAAAATACAAACAATTGATGGAAAATGTACATTTGTTCCATATGGGACGGTCGGAGTGTGGAGAGGAGCCAGCAGAGGCATTTTTAGGCAGACTCCTCTCTCCAGCGGATGGCTGGATGGTTTCCCAGAACGGCCCCGCGCGGCCTGGCCTGACTCTCCTGACGAGCTTCAGACGCTCTGTGACGCTCCCACGATGCTGGAGGGGGACGTGATTCAGTTCCCTGAAGGGATCAACCCCCCTGGGCTGCCGAGCACAGGAGGAGGGAGATCTTTCAACCAAAACCACTGTAACATCCTGGAAGGGTTGAGCTCGGCTGCGCGGGAGGCGATGGGGAGACTTGCTTTAGGACTTGCATGGAAGTTGAGTTGGGCTGGTTGGGTTGTGTTGGGTTAGGTAGGCTCAGCTGAGTTGGTTGGGTTGTGTTGGGATAGGTTGGGATAGGTTGATTGGGTCCTTGGGATAGGTTACATTGGATTGAGATTGGTTAGGATGGGTTAGTTTGCTTGGGTTGGGTTATTTTGGGTTGGGTTGGCTGAGCTGAGTTACGTTGGGTTGTGCTGGGCTGGCTTGGGTTCGGTTGCGTTGTGTTGGATTGGGTTAGGCGACCTCCGGAGAACAATCCCAACCCTTCCATGACCCTTTGGCCTCCGGGTACATCACAGCATTGCTGGCGCACCTCAGAAGGGAAGCACAGAGTGGTTCTGACAGATGTTGTGGGGCTCAGTCGGCTCAGAGCCAGTGAGGAGAAGGTGGCCCCAGACTCCCCCATGTCTCATGCAGTGAGAGCCAGATGTGCCTCCTTCACAGGGACCTGTCCTCCTCACAGCGACCCCAGCACGGGTGAGCAGATGTTGGTGTGGGGCCTGGGCCTGGGGGTCAGGGGCTTGTGGTGGCCCTAAGGCAGGGGAGGGAAGGTGAGGGCTGGTGGGGCAGTGCTGGAAGCTGGGGGGACACAACCAAAGATCCATGAGGGATGTAGAGGCTGAACTTAGCAGCAAGAACAAAGCTAAAGAGTTTCAGGCTGTGCAGATTTCCCAGGGCACATTAACGACGCCTTGCTGCCTTTTTTTCCGTTCTTCTGCAAAATCTGTAATATTTATGATACCCCGACTCCTGTTCCCTGCAGGCAGCTGCCCTCCCCTGCCTGCAGAGAATTCCTGCTGCCAGGAGCAGAGCTGGGGAGGGCACCCAGCCTCACCCGAGTGTTGCTGCTGCCCGGCAGCTCTGGGCATGGCACAGAGGAAACGGGGCCTTTCCTGTCTGCAAGGAGCATTGAGATTTCCAAACATTTCCTTTCCCAAACTGACCTGCAAAGAAAAAAGTTGGGGAAGGCTTGGGAACTTTGCTTCTGCTTGACCAGGAAAAGTTGTTCTGGGAACATTTGAAACTTTTCTTTGCATTTCAACCTTTTCCCTTTGGTTAACCTCCCACCACAGAATGCTGTTACCTCTCCAAAGGCTTTGCCTCCTGTCTAAAAAAAACCTGGAAACTTTTTTTTTTTCCAGTGCACTTTTTCTCGAGTCAGGAAATGTTTTGGAGCTGTTTCCCACAAACAGGTTTGGTTTTGATAATTTTTTTTTTTTTCTGGAAGAGGGGGAAAAATATAAATCCCATCACTTGGTCTGGAGTAGCTGCCTGGTGCCACAGTGGGGAACCAGCACCGGCAGCATCTTCCTTTCCCCTGTGATACCTCCACGCCAAGCACCCAAAATACACCGACCAAGAGGCTCTAATTCCCTGTTCATCCCAGCCAGGATGACTTCATCGAGGCTGTTGTGTCAGTGTTCCCGCCCCGATGGTGAGCTCTGGGCTGGGATGGATGGGGCTGCCCCGGAGCTGCCGCTTGCCACCCTGTGCATCCCGCTTGCCCCCGGCTGTGCCGCGGCCTCAGCCTCGGGGACGGCGAGCCCGGAGCTGAGCGCTGCTGGGCCGGGCTGGCTGGCACATGAGGTTTTAATATTTGGGTGGGTGATGTCATCGAGCGCTCCGTAACGCCGTAAAAAATCCAGAACGTCTATAAAGCTGATCCGTGAACCTCCAGCAGAACACACACACGGGTGTGTGCACATGGATACGCACACGGAGACGTGGACATGGACAAACACACGTGCACGTGGATGGATGCACACACGGAGATGCACGCACGGATGCACACACACACACAGGGATGCACCTACATGAGTGTGCACAGACATCTCCGCAGACAGATGCACGCACAGATACACTCAGAGGAGCGCATGGATGCACGTGCAGGCTCAGACTCACAAAGGGGCAACAAAAATGATGCGCAAAGAGGGGCAGCACACACGTGCAGAGGTGCACACACGTGGCTAAACACACACACACACCTCCCCGGATGCAGGCACACTGAATGCCCTGTCACGTGCACACACACCAACGCCTGCACGCGCGGATAATGCACACAGGGGTGGATGTGCACGTGGATGCGCACGGGTGGATGTGCACACGGATGCTTGCACACCCGTTCACACCGATGCACACCAATTCTTGCACACCAATGCTTGCACACGTTCAGGTTTGCACATGGGACGCACATACAGTTGCACACATGGGTAGAATCAATTGCCCCACACCCCCCAGGGTGTGCATCCCAGGGGATGCAGAGCAGATGCCACCTGCCCATAAAGCCCAGCTAGGACCTGGCATTGCCTCCCCTTCTCCCTGCCTCCTGGGAAAGCCGGCAGGATGGGCTGTCAGGTTTTCCATTTACCTGTCAAGTACCTTCTCCATATTTCTGCTGTAACGACCTGCTAAAAGCCCCTCGCTCCTCCTCCCCAGCTCAAAACCATCCAGCTCCGAGCTTTGGAGAGATTAAGTCATAAAAATCGGAAGGGGCTGTGCAGTAACAGCCCCAGCCTGAGCCATAACGGCAGTGAAATCATCCCCAAACTATGTCAGCTCCAGCCATTTCCAGTCCCACGTCACACCTGAGCCACCGGCACGCAGTGAAAGAAAACACTGGGGGATGGTTTCCTGGCCCCAGAGTGGCTGTACAGGGACAGGAGCAGGGGAAAGATAAAAATAATACGTATGTTAAAAAGATATAAAAGTAACATAAAATATTGAAAATATAAAAAAAAATTAAATATACAAAAATATAAAAATAAAATCTAATGTATAAAAAAATACAGACATATATAGAACTAATATGTAAGATATGAAACAAGATATAAAATTATAAAAATAAAATGTAAAATAAGTGGTGTGGTTAAAGTCCATCAAAGACCTAGCACCCTTTCCAAGGACCAGCACCTCTCCCAGGTTCAGCTGAGCCCTCTGCCCTCCTCATGGAACCGGATCAGCCCCTGTGCCTACCAGTCTCACCAAACCTTGGATTTGGAGTGGTAAAAATCCTGTCCTGGCCATGGCTAAACCAGGATGCTGCAGCAGTGACACTGTGGAAAGGCACCTGCCCAAACCATTGCTGAGCCTGTACCAGCGCAAACCAGGTTGGTTTGGGACACTTCTTGATGAAGTTGATGTCAAAACAGTGAGTTTAGGTGAAAAAGGCTGTGTGGAACACCGGGTGATGGTAGGAGGTGGCATCCTTTGGAGTCTGGCACAGGTCTTTCTGCCTGCTGGTATCTTCTCTGTTTTTTTCCTCTCTCCCTTCCCTTCTTGTTTGTTTCCCTGGGGTAGGGCTGGCCAGTGAACTGGGGCTTTCCCAGTGGCTGTGGCTTCAACGTGGTGTATCCTTGGTGCAGTTATGGGTGGGAATGACCACCCACTGCAGCTTTCAGTACCTGCTGTAGCCCCACAGCAGCATCCTGGGGCACGAATCACAGAGTGGGTTGGGTTGGAAAGGACCTTAAGGGTCATCAAGTTCTAACCGCCTGCCATGGTCAGGGACACTTTCCACTAGACCAGGTTGCTCCAAGCCCAATCCAGTCTGACCTTGGACACTTCCAGAGATGGGGCATCTGCAGCTTCTCCAGGCAACCTGTGCCAGTGCATCACCACCCTCATTCTAAGGACTTCTTGTATCTAATCTAAATTGACCCTCAGTTTAAAAACCACAGAGAGCTGGCACAGCCTGAGCCATGGGGAAAGAAGGGGATTTCTGCTGCAGAAAAGTGACTTAACATTTACTCCGTGATGTGAGGGACAGCGGCTCTCCCCAGCACGACGGGGCAGCTGGGCAAGGACCGGCCTGCTCACGGCTGCTTTGAACTGCAGGAAGTGACTGCATCCATGCCTGGAAGGTACCTGGAAGCTGGGGGCTGGAAAATAACTCAGGGCTTTCTTCTTCCCCCCCTCCCTCATCTCCTTCCTCCCAGGCCGCTTCGGGGAGCGGAGCGGGATGGAGCCCATAGCCGGCTGCTTCCTTTCATAGTCATCGGCGGCGGCACAGGATGCTTCTCATTTGGTGTTGTGTTTGTTTGCTGCAGCGCGGGTTCTGGCACCCGCCGGGCGCCTGCCAGCCCTCCCGTGTAGGTAGTGAGGTCATTTTTCCATGTATTCCCCCTTTTTACATACTGTATATGGAAAGACAATGAAGCGCCTTTGTGGCGTTCCATGGGAACGCGTCGCCGGCCCCCGGAGTGGTCCCGTTTATTAGCGCTTCACATTCAACAACAACAAAAAAAAGGGAGTCAGGATTGAGTCCTGTTAACACTAATGTGAATTTAATTTAGGAGAAGCTTGAAAATTAATGTCATTTGTTAAATATCCATTTCCCCTAAAAGGCAATTCTTTGCCAACAACAACAACAAAAACCCTCTTCTTCTATTCAATTTTTAAAATTTTTTTTTTAAACAGCCTTTTTTGGTGATATCAGCCTGGTTTAAATCACTCGGCACTCAAGGAACGGATGCCACCGGGTTTTAAGCAACAGACTGTTGTTTCTCCTTTTCAAATTGAACAAAAAAACTCCCTGTAAATCATACAGTGATTCACAGGAGGGGGATGAAGCTCCAGCAAAGCACCAGCAGCTCTGAGCAGGATCCAGCTGGGCACGGTGACGGCTCGGCAAGACCCGCTGCTGCTGGAGCCGGGAAGCAGCCAGTGAAGGCCAGGAGGAGGAAAGGCTCTGGTACACGGAGTTTTCTTCCAGCTCTCAGGATTGGAGAGAAGGTGTCACAGCAGCCTGGCTCTATTTTTGGGGGGTTTCATGGGAAAACAGGGTGAGCCACGGGGACCGCGCAGCGATGCGCTGCCAGCCTGCCAAAACAATGACCACACCAAGGCTCGTTTCGGAGGAGGATATCACATGTTTTATTATATTTTAATCTGAGAACAGCTGCTTTTCCTGCTGGGAGCATCTCCGGGCAGCACGATGCAGTGCTTGGGGGTTACCTCCAGAATCCCATCCCATCCCATCCCATCCCATCCCATCCCGAGCCACTGTCCTGTGCCGAGCCGAGCAGAATCGCACTCACGGAGCCCAAGGCGGCTGACGGGGCGGGTGGGCGGCAGCTTGGAAATTAATACATTTGCCAGGTTGTCAAAACATTAATCAACGGATACAAAAATCTGGAAATGGTTGGGACAACATGTATTTGCGGAAAATATGTGTTCACACAACAAGCACACAAGATGGGAACAATTATATGAAGATGTTTTAATAATTAACCAGAATAAAACAGTTTGCTCTCCATACAGTTCTAGACAATAAAAGTGTTTGCAGTCATATTTTTCTTTTGTACAAAATTCCAGTCAGTTGTTCCTCAATATTTACATTATCATTCCCTTTTCACAAAATATCTCCTTTTTTCCCCCCTTTCTTTTTTTTTTGTTTTCTTTAAATCCAGCTTTGCTACATAAATGCTTTAGATCTCATGGATATCCCTTGATTTCTTTTTAAAAAGTCTAATAAAAAAAACCCCAAAAACATTAAATACCATTTTATATATAAAAATGCTTAGTAAAAATATAGTTTTGTTGCCCAATTAAAATATATTGCTGAGAATACAGTAAAAACTGTCCTAAAGCCCACCCCTAATGGGCGCCGACTCTTCAACAGCCCCGGCAAACTCTTTCTAAAAGATTTTTCCCCCTAGAAGTTTGCCTGTCCTTGGGTTAAATACTGGGGACAGGTCGCTTTGGCTCATCCTGGTGTGATTGTTTCAGGCAGGATTTACTGGAATTGGCTTGAAAATGCCCCTTGGAGCTGGCGGGAGCTGGAGCTGTGCCCTGCCGAGGGCTGGAGCGGGGAGCACGGCGGGGAAAGGCGTCTATCTGTGTTATATAGTTATATGGTATATCAGTGAGTTCAGCATGGTCTGTCTCTAAAAAAAATTTTTAAAAAATCAAAATAAAAAAGAACAAAGAAGAAAGCGATGCATTTAATGAGATACTCTAAATATGATGGAGCTCGTGGTTAAAGGAGGATGGCTTTTTGTTTTTAGAGGAGAGTCGGGGCTCTCCTGGTGCGCACATTGGATGGTGGGGTCAACCTAACCGGTGATGCAGGGGCTATAGTAAACAGCACTGCTGGCATCGGACAGGGCGGATATCAAACTGCTCTCCTCGCAGGAGATGCTTCTAGGAGTCACTTTGGACAGGGAGACATGGTAAGGGAGGCCCGAGGCTTCGGGACGAGTCCTGCTCATGTTCAAATACTGGTCAAACTCATTGCGGTCAACGTCTGTCCAGAGCTCGCTTTGGTTCAAGTGATCCACGCTCTCCATGTGGTGGGCTTCAGGCGGGGGCGACAGCTGGCCCAGGTGGGCGGAAAGCCCGTTCTGAGTTCCCGAGCACATCTGGTTGTAGTAAAGGCTGGAGGGATGGGGAGTCCTCATGGCGTCGGCCAAGTGTGAGGGGGTCTGCGCGTAGGGCACGGCCACGTCCCGCCCCATGCACTTCTCCTGGGGAAACTCCATCTGGTGATGGTGGTGGTAGCCGCGAAAGGGCATCATGTTGCAGTCATCCTGCATGTGCGGAGGGAAAAACGCCGGCTCGGTCTGTTCCAAGACATCCAAGGGAGACATCTCAGGAGTTGGCAAGCCATAGTTTTCAATATCCGACCCCATGGAGTGGAGTTCTCTGAAGTGGTTAAGTGGGGGAGGCTGGGGGTGGCCCGGCTGGCTGCCGCCATGGTGACTCATGCTGAAGTTGTCACTGCAAGGCTGGGAAAGGTTATGCAGGAGGATATTGGGTTCCATCCTCTTGATTTTCTTGGCTTGCTTCTTTCTCCTTGGGCGGTACTTGTAGTTGGGGTGATCCTGGAGATGCTGGATTCGCAGTCGCTCTGCCTCTTCCACGAAGGGACGCTTGTCGCTGGCGCTCAGCGCTTTCCACGACTGGCCTGGAAGAGGAAAGAGAAATTCTGTGAGAGTGGGTCAGCCACCCAGCACTGGCCAGGGCACGAGGACACCCAGGGAGAGGCAGCCGAGGGGTGAAGGGCTCCCACAGATGGCTCGGCACCTGAGTGGGGTCTCGCTGCTGGCACAAGAAAGGGCTGGGGAAGGGGGTCCCAAGCCAGGCTGTTCCCTTGTCCCAGCAGAAGGCTCGGGCAGTGCCCAGCACTTCAGTGCTGTGGGACAATGGGGTACATGGAATGGGAACCCCTCTGCCAGGGCTGGGGATTCTGCCTCCCACTGCCCCTTGGTACAGTCCACAGTCCATGCTCCCCTGCATCCACAGCCTGCAGCTCTCCAGACCAAATCACCCATCCCAAAAACTCACAGCACCATATCCTGAATCCTACATCCCCACACCCCGCAGCCCCGTGTCTCTGCATCCTGCTGCTCTGTCCGGCCATATCCTGCTTCCCGTAGTCCCGCATCCTGCAGCTCCATTTACCCATATCCTGCTTCCCGTGTTCCCACATCCCGCATCCTACAGTCGTGCATCCCGCATCCTGCAGCCTGTATTCCCATATCCTGCATCCCCGCAGCTGTGTACCCCTCAGCCCTGTATCTCTGCATCCCGCAGCCCTGTTTCTCTGCATCTTGTGTACGTGCAGCTCCGTACCCTCGCATCCTCACATCCCACAGCCCCATATTCCCACATCCTGTAACACCACATCCCACAGCCCTTGATCGCACAGTCCTACATCCTTACAGCCCGCATCCCTGCAGCCCTGCATCCTTGCAACCTGCAACTGGTAGCCCTTCATTCCACATCCCTAAGGCTTGTATGCTGCAGCTCTTTAACCCTGCAGCCCACAGCCCTGCATCCCCCAGCTCTGTATCCCACAGCACCCCATCCTGGTATCCCAGCTCCTGCACCCCATACTCTTGCAGTCTGCATCCCGCAGTCCTATACCCTCGGAGCTGGGCTAGCAGAGCCCCATATCCTTGCATCCTACATCCCGCTGCCTCGTATCCACGCAGTCTGTATCCCACAGCCCTGGACTCTCACAGCGCACATCCCAAATCCCTGTACCACTTCATTCCACACTCCCAGCCCTGAATCCCTGTACCCCAGCAGCGTATATCCCTCGCTCTGTATTCCTTAATCCTGCTGCCCTGGACCCCCGCAGTTCACATCTCCAGCCCTGTATCCCTGCATCCCACTGCCTTGGGCTATCAGAACCAAACCTGCCTATCCCTACACCCTGTACCCCAACATCCCGAGCTCCGTAAGCCTGTGTCCTGCAGCCCTGCACTCTTACAGCCCACATCCCCAGACCTGAACCTCTGTATTCCCGTATTCCTAGCCCTGTACTCCCACATCCCGGTATGCTCAGCTCGGTACCCTCCCCATCCCACAGCCCTATACTCTTGCAGCCCCACATCCCCATGTCCCTAGCTCTGTAAGCCCGCATGCCGAGCCTGCACCGCCGCATCCCCAGCCCCGTAACGCAGCATCTCCGCATCCCCAGCTCCGCACTCCCGCATCCCCAGCCCCGCAGCCCCAGCCCTCCTCCCGCTCCTCTCCCGCTCACCCAGCATCTTGCTGAGCACGGCGTTGTGCAGGTCGGGGTTCTGCTGCGCCAGCCGCTTGCGCTCATCCTTCGCCCAGACCATGAAGGCGTTCATGGGCCGGCGG
>WEIT01008920.1:375417-391633 GCA_013389985.1 Dryoscopus gambensis
TCCCCAGGCACCAGCAGGAAGAGCCACCCGGGGAGGGCCGAGCTGGGACCGGTGTGGACGCTGCTGCCCCGTTCCCTTCTGTCCAGAGAGGAGGGCTGTTAAATTTTTCTCTGACTTCTTTTTCTCTTTCTTTTCTTTCTTTCTTTCTTTCTTTCTTTCTTTCTTTGTCTGTCTTTCTGTCTTTGTCTGTCTTTCTGTCTTTCTTTTGGTCTTTCTCTTGGTCTTTCTTTATGTCTTCTTTATGTCTTCTTTGTGTCTTTTAAATTTTCTTGTCTCTTTGCAAGCCCCTTTCCTGCTCCCTGTGCCCTGCCCTCGCCCCCCACCACCCGCGGTGCCGAGGCAGGGAAGCGCTCAGCTTCGCCTGCCAGGCTGTGTGAAGGAGCACAGGGATGTTCAGGGCTCGGCGTTTATTTTTCTTACGGCTGACTCCGTGTGTGTGTTTTGGCCAGCATTCCCCATCCGGGGCTGGGAGCAGCCCTGGGGTGAAGGCAGGGGTGAGCCCTCTCCCCCCAGCAATTTTCTGTGGGAATTTCAGTGTCAGGCAAAGAAACCGCTCCTTGAGTTTAAGTGCCGTGTACATGAAAAGTGATGTGTTTTCTAGGGACTGTGGAGGAATGGGGGGTTCAGTGATCACGGCTAAACCCAGCCTGCTGAGCTGCTGGGGCTGGCACGGCTGTGCCATCGCTGCACGTCTTGGGCATGGCCGGGTACCCACAGCGCGCTGCCATCGGCAGCCACAGCAAAGCAGCACGTCCCCTGCCACCAGGTCACTGCTCCGCTTGCTTGGCTGCCATCCAGCAGGGATTTGCAGTGCCAAGGGTCAGGCTAGGTGGTCTGAAAGTCCTTCCCGCCCTTGGCACTGGGAGTTATGAATTCTGCGGGACACATTTGCCATCAAGGAGATTGGCTGGCACACTGTGCCTGCCCCCTGAAATCCCTGGGGCAACTGGGCTGACTTGAGAGAGATGTCCCAGCTCCGGGTAGCTGCCCCCAAGCCCCCTCTGGCTGTGGACATGCCCTAGACCCCAGCCTGAAATGTGAACCTTGGCATTAGGAAGACTTGGGGCACTGGGTTGCGCAAGAGCCCAGCTCCAGCCTCTCACAGCCGTGGGGTATTGCATGCCATGGTTTCTGTGTGTCTGGAAGTGATTTGGACAAGCTGATCCGTTGTTAACCCTAAACAAAACAAAAGCCTCTAAAAAAAAAATTTTAAAAAAAAATCGTGTCTCACTTATTCTTCAATCATCAGCCAGGAGCGACAGAGGTTTCGGGTGAGATTTCCTTCACGTTCCTGGAGCTTCTTATTAAAATTTTGAAAGTGTAAATCAGCTCCAGTCCACAGGAGAGCCCACACAGCTGCAAGGAGTCTCCTCTCCTCTCTCCCCCATCCAGAGGGAGCTGGAGCACTGCTCTGCTGGAGAAGCAGTCCCTGCCGCCATCCGGAGCAGAGCCCCAGGAGGCTTTGGCTCTTCGCCCCTGCCCTGGGAGAAGCAAGGTGGGTGCTGGGGCGGGGGGAAACTGGGGACCCTCAAGCCAGGGCCTGTGGCTGCTTGTGCAGTGAAGTGAGCAGCCTTTGGGGCAGTCTGTATGGGCAGCTGATGGGGACATCACTTTCTCCCAGGCTTCAGCCAAGCATGCAGTGCTTTCCCTGATCACATCCTCTCTGCGGCCTCCTCCATGGCCCTCCATGGCCTCCAGGTGGGCTCAGAGCTGCCCTGGAGCTGGGGTTGGACCTGGTGCCACCAGCTGGCATTTGGGATGTGGTGGGGATGAGCTGCAGCAGGGTGGGAGAGGGGGCAACTCCGATTTTCTTAGCCCTGGAATGATGTTAGGAGCTGGGGCAAACCCTCCCCAGGGGAGGCAGAGCCTCGTGTCCTCCATGCTTGTTCTGTGCAGCCACTCCCGGCCTGGGCCTCTTCCACATGGGATGGCCATGGGCTCGGGATGCTCTCCCTGTGGCAGGGGGCAGAGATCAGGACAGTGCTGCTGTCCCTGCCACAGTGGGATAGTTTGGGAACTCCTGACCACGGAGCAAAGCTGGGCACTCTGACTTTCAAGCTCACATGAAACTCAGCCTTGCACTGGGTCTGCAAACCTGGTCTCACAGTGCATTTGCTGTTGGTTCTGCATCATTAGGGAAAAAAAAAGGAAAAAAAAAAAGAAGAAGATGGATAAAAGGGAACAAATAGAAAGGAAAAAAAGGAATGGGGGGAAGAGCCATGGAGTGTAGTTTTTGGAGGAGACAGAGCAGAGAGAGAGGGGAAGGAGAGCTGCTAGGGGAATGGAGCAGTATGCAAAGCACTCAAAAATGCCTGGATGCAGAAATGCCTGGGTGCAAAGCACCCAAAATAACCCTGGGCCAGTCCAGGAGGAGCCTGACTTCAAGGGCAATGCCACCCTGCTTTGCTACCCTCTCCCTCCCCACAGCCAGGACTGCAGAGCTTCACTCAGCCCCCTCACCCAGGGGTTGGGGTGAAGTTGCAGGGTCTCTGCCCAGCTCAGCTTTCCTGGGAGGTGGATAAAGCCCTCCTTTCACCCTGCTGCCCACAGGGCTGGAATGTGGGCTGCTGGTGACCCACTGGCTCCTCACCAGCCACATCTGCAGCTGCACGCAGGGAGGGAGCTCTGGGCATCCCTGGGCAGAGCCAGAATCGAGTGACATCTCCCCATGCCCTCCTCGCTGGCCTTGGAATCAGGCAAGCTGGACCCCAGTCCAGCACACAGCCTCGGGAGTTGTGTACTTTTCAATTTATTTTTTTCATTCCCTCCCCAGTTTTATTGAGCTGGCAGCTGGCTGACCCCACCCCGGCCCCTGGTTTCCCTTCCTAGCATCCCGCGCGGCCCAGCACCACACCTAGCAGAGGAAGCGTGGCGGGACAGCAGCCTCTGCTCCCCAGCACAAAGGCGTTTTCCCTCCCCTCCCCCAGCCCGCTCCCGATTATTTCTCCCAGCCAGGTCCAATGCCGAGCTCCCACCCAGCTAAAAACAGATGCGGCACCACCTGGATCATCCCAAGGGGCGTTGGGGATTTGAGGGCTCAAAGAGGGGCTGGTGGGGATGGTAAGAAGGGAAGAGTGTATTGCCAGATGAGCTTGATGGCTATTTCTGCTGCTGCTGGCTGTGGGTTGGAGCAGGAGGCCCAGGCTGAGGCTGTGCAACTAAATCCAAGGGATTTACCCCCCAACTTTGTATCCAAGTAACAGAGGTGGCAGGTGGATGCTGGCAGGACCCTGCTGCACAGCAGTATCCAGGCTCCAAGCTGTGGTGGGAAAATTGCTTTTTATCCTCATTTTGCAGAGGGTGCCGGGCAGGGGCAGGGCCAGGGTGAGTCCTTGGGCCTGGGTGCAAGTGCTGCACCCTCCTCTGGTGCCCAGAACTGCCCTCCCTCTCTCCCACAGACCAGCCTTGCCTCTAGATGTGCTCACAGCCCTAATTGATTCATCACCATGCAATTACCAGCAGCGCGTGGCTGGTGCTGTTGTATGTCCAATTGGATGAATGAGATATTTCTCAGGAAGGGATTTGCTATTAATTATAGCGAATAATTATCATTAGGCCACACGGGACACACACCCGGAGCAGTGCAGCCAGGCGGGATGGACGTGACCTACACCCGCACCTGCCAAAGGAGATGGGGATCCTCGGGGTGGCCACAGGGAGTAGGGATGTTCCTCACAGAGTTTGGGGGGACCTGCGCAGCATGGCCCAGGCTGGCGGCTCCCCCAGTGCCCTGAGACGTGCCCCCGCACCGGCGAGTCCCAGGGGCTCCCCTGAGGCTGGGGCTGCTCCAGCCTTGCTGGAACAAAAGCTTCCCAAAGAAAGGCGCTTCCTGGAGAGCTAAGGACTCAGGGCTGGGGCTGTCTGTGAGCCCTGCTGGGAGGCTGAAGTCATCCGCTGGGAAATGCTGTGTTCGCCGGAGCCTCCCTTTCTCCAGGGCCCAGCTCAGCGCCCGGTTTCCTCGGGCACAAATAGTTCAGTGGGTCAGGCGGAGCTGGAAAGTGCCGAGCAAGGCAGCTGGGGTTCAGCATCCGTGTCAGGAGCATCCTGGCTTCAGCCATGTGCCTGTACAAGGGTGACAAATCCCCCATGTCCCCAGGCAGGGACCAGAGTCCCACTCAGTGCAGGGAGAGTGGGAGGTTGTGCCACTCCCAGTCCAGGGAATGCCCAGCTCAGCTGTTTTCTGCTTGTGTGCTCTTTTTCTTGGCTGCCAGCTCCCTCTGACAAGTGAAGGGCATTGAGGACAGCGGGAAGGTGTCCTGGGCCACAGTGGCTCTCTGCCGGGGTGCTCACTGCCGCTCTGCCTCGCTGCCAACCACACCGGCAGGTCCCCAGCAGCTGCGGGAGCTGAGCCGGGGCTGGGGTGTGGGCTGAGTCGGCCAAGCCTGGCAATCAGACACCGCATCTGAGGAAGCAGAGAAAGTTGTCTTTATTTTCAGCTCTTTTCAATAACCAGAGGTCAGCCTTGTTTATACAGGATTATAACTGGAACGACAACAGCGATATCCATTGTGCGAGCAGCGAAACCCACAGCTAACCTGAGAAAGCTGTTTGCTCCGCATGGGTGCAGCCACTGCAGCCTCCTGGGTGATGGCCAGAGACCTTGGGCCTCCCCAGAGCTGTCCTGCCCCCCCTTCCCCTGCTTTTGCTCTGCCACCGCCCCTTCTGGCACGGCTGACTCTCTGGTGATGGTCCCACCATCAGCTCGGGGTGCCGCACTTCCAGCCACATCACCCTGTGTTTCCTCCCCAAGCTGCTCTCTGTGAAACCCGGGCTGAAGCCCTCACATCCCAAGCATGAGCAGAACTGTTGCAAATCCCACCCAAGGTGCTTATGGATGCTGAATCCAGGGAAAGGCTTCAGCACAAGGCGATCTGAGCATGCCGGAATGCTCAAGGCACACGCTGCCTGGAGTCGCTTCCCTGGCAGCTGATTGCAGCAGCACTCGTGGCTTTAATACCCAGTTCCCATCACAGAGAGAGCCCAGGCTTTTAGGAAGGAAAGTCTTACACTTCTACCAACTATTTCAAGACTCCCATAAACACATTTTTGGTTGAGCATTAATGAATTACCTCAATGCAGAGCTACTCATGCCAAATACATGAATACAGAGTGTAGAAAAGCCGCTGAGAAGCAGATTTGGCTGCCATTCAGCTGCTCCAATCGGCACAATTTCTTTTCTTGATTATAGCAAGAAAATGCCCCCTGCCTGTGGCACTGCACCCTCCCAGGAACAGGCAGCTGGCCGACAGTTGGGCTGTGCAGAGCCTGGGCATGCCGGGGTTATTCGCTGCTTCCATCGCTTGAGTTGGCAGAAAATGCTGCTTGCTGATGTCTGTGCAGGAGATGCAGCCAAGAACTGGGATCCTGCTCCCTCTGCATGCCCAGGCTGGCTGCCTCGGGATGCCTGACCTCCTTTTGGGTGCTGAGGAAAGGAAAAGTGCAATTAGAAGGATTTCTGAGCCTGGATTTTTTGGGAAGTAGGTTGGAGCTGCCCATCTGTGGCCCTGCAGCATCACCACAACCAGGCCTGGAGAAGGAGGAGCCCACTGCAGCATCCCTGGAGGAAGAGGAACACTACAGCATCCCTGGGAGAAGGGGAGCCCTTTGCAGCATCCCTGGAAGTGGCAACCTTCGCCAAAGCTTGCAGCCCACCCCACTGCACACAGGATCTCGTGGCCACCTCTGTGCTTCACCAAGGCTTTTGCTGCCCAGCAGAAAGAATGAGGATGTTGCTGACAGAACCTCACCTCACACAGACAGGGAAACGCATCTGGAAGAGAGGAATTTCGCCTCAGAGTGGGGTGGATGCTGCTGTGGCTCCATGTCTCATTTTCTCCACATCTTGTACAGGGCATGGGGCAACCCAGCCTCTCCTTGGGCCCTTTAGAGACAACAATCTTCCCAGCAATGGGCAGGATGTATCTCTGATAGAGTGCTGCTATCTTCAGAGAGAATGATAATAATAATTACAATAATAATAATAATAATAATAATAATTGTAATAATTGTAATAATTGTAATAATTGTAATAATTGTAATAATAATACTAAGAGCAAATAATAATTACAATAGCAACACTAAGAATAAAGAGAAGGACCTGATAGCTTTTCCTCCATTCCAGCATAGGAACAACTTTTGCTTTTAGGTGCTGCACTGGGGACATTAAGGGAAGGGAAAAGGGATGTGCTGCATTTGCAGCTTAAAACCCCAAGGACTGTGACATCCCTCCCTAAAACCGAGATTTTAGAGCTTGCCACAGGCAGCATCATTTTCTTGGCTTTCTGATTTCAGAGCACCCTCTGTGCTGCAGCTCAGAAAGTGGCAGCGAAATTCCCCGGCAGCAGAGCTGGGGCTCGGGCATGCCGGGAGCAGTCCTGGAGGGGTTCGGCACAGGGATGCAGGGTGGGATGGGGAGGACGACCCACGGCTGTGCCGATGCCGGGGATCCCCGCGGCTGGCGGAGCGCAGGGGGCCGGGGCAGGAGGGAGGCGGCAGGGAAGGGCTCCAAGGGAAAGGCTTTGTTCGCGGGCCAGCCGGGAGCGTGCGAGGGCCTCCGGGCTCCAGCGTTTCTCCTCCACTTCGCTCCTGCTGTGTGCGGGAACCGAGCCAAGGTGGAGCACGGCGGGGTGGAGTGGGTCCCTGAGGAAGGCAGGGGACAAGGGACGGCCGTGCATTTGGCCCTTAAATTGCCTGGGAAAGCAGCTCTGTCTTTCCATCTCCCCTCAGGGCTCTTCTCTCACCCAAGCTGAGGCTGTTTCCCAGGCTGCTTGCCCTGAACACCTCCACCTCTGCCCTTTGCCAACGACCCCTCTTCTTGGCCCATGGAGCCTGCGGATCTGCAAGCTCAGGGGAAGGATAAGGAAAGGCTCACGACGGAATGGCCCTTCGTGGAGCGCTCGAGCTGGAGAAATAAGGTTAAAGGCTCTTATCTGATGGAGCTGCAGCCTTGCCAAAGCCTGTTGCTATCAGCTCGGGACACATGTGCTATTGGCAAAGCTTCGGGGACACAATAATACAAACAGTTTTCATTGTCGAGTCAACAATGATGGGAGAAGGAGCCTGGTGCTATTACCGGTATAAAAGGCACTGTAGGAAAGCTCAGGACAGGAGGATACAGTCAGGATCAACAGCAGGGTTTAGCAGATTACAGTTATATTTGTATTCGGGAAGGAGAAACCTTCCATCCCCAGTGGGCTGGAGCCAGAAGGATGGAGCCAGCAGTGGGGGTTTAGGTTGCAAGGAAAAACTCTTAGAGCAGCACTGGAAGCAGCTGCAGCAAAGTGCTGATGGCAGCGGGTTTGGACAAGGGCAGGTTTGCAGCTCGTCAACCCAAGGTTGTGCTCTGCTCGTGAGGAGTCACCCAGGGAAAAAACTCACGGCTGCAAGGCAAGGGAGGCTGGGCAGCAACAGCCCGAGGCTTACACGATCCTCCCTCAACATTTTCACTACAAAGTCTGTTTATTTGGAAAAGCCAGTGTGTGCAGGGTGGATGGATGACGTGGCACACAGTGTACCCAGACCCTGCTGTCACTTGGGCAGATTTGAGGATGGTGAGGAGAAGGTCGGTGCCTCCACAGGGCTGGTGCACAGAGACCAGGCAGTACCTGTGTGTTTCACAGGCATCCTTCCAACACCTGTGTTGTTTCCCTCCACATTCCTTCTCCTCAGCTTTCCTGGCCTGTCAATCTAAATGGGGCATTTTTGGAGAACACACACTCCCATGCCATCCCATACTCTCAGATGTGGCTGGCGAGGTGATGGGGAGCATCGTCTCTGTTGCGCCCATGGTAGTGAGGAAGAGGATGCAGGTTTGCCAGCTGTTGTGCCATGGTGGCAGGAGTCAAGCATGCATCCATCTATCTATCTATCTATCTATCTATCTATCTATCTGTCTATCATCTCAGGCACAAAAGCCTCCCCACCATGGGGGGCCGTGGGAGGCTGAAAAGCCGGACAGGAGGTCAGGAAACTGTTGGCTAATGTCAGGGACCGAGTGGGGCCAGGGTGGCCATTCCCACCGGGAGCAATGATGTCAGGCGGCGGCCGGGGCCAGGAGGCAGGAAGCCCAACGCAGCCAGCGAGTCTGTCCTCCTTGGACTTCCCCATGTGTTTTCATGAACAATGCACCTCGTGTCAGGGACACTGTGAGGCAGGTCCTCCTTCACTCAGGACACTGCAAGGCTCATCCTCCTGCACTGGGGGCACCGCTGTGCCGTTCCAGGTGTTGCTCTTCGCTCATGTGGGCTCTGGGATGGTGCTGGCGTTGCACATTTTGCATGGGGATTTGGCGTGTCTGCTGCATTGCTGAGGTCTGGAGGTGACAGCTCTGCTGCTGTGCCCTGATGCTTCCCCAGGTGGCACATCTGGCCTTATGTGAGGGGCAGACAGGCTGGTGAGATCCAGAGGAAGTGTTTGATAAGGGATGGCCATGCCAGCTGCTGGCCCTCTCCCAGCTCGGCTGCGACAGGGTACATACCTGCTTAGAGCATCCAGCCATGCCTGCTTGGGTGTCCAGATATTCCACCTGGAAGTGGAAAGAGCAATTACTCAAATGTGACAGGAAAGGCTCTAGTGGACTGAGACACTTAGGGAAGCTGTGAGATGTGGAAAAGCCTCTCCAGGCTGCGGGTCCCCACTGAGGTGAGGAGTGTCCATGGCCCTCTGTCTATCTATCTATCTATCTATCTATCTATCTATCTATCTATCTACCCTTCCAGCCCAGGAAGCTGGGACTTAGTTTTGCATCTTGGCCCCTTTGTGAAGTGAGTGGGCACTCAGAGCAGGCAGGGGCTGCAAACGGGGTGGCTGGGACAGGGCAAGGCCACCTGGTCACAAACACCAAGAGGGAGAGGGCCTTCCTGAGGACAGCGATCTCATGGGTGGCCCCAAGGACGCGAGCTTGGCCTCTCCCTCCACCCCACCCAGCACACCCTTGTTTTCGCAGAGGTGCCTCTGCGCTGGGGCCGCCGCAGGCCGCGTTTGCCAGCGGCTGGCAGCGATGGCTGTGCTGGTGCCGACAGGCCGGCTGGCATGCTTTCCCCCAGGGAGGCTTTAGCAGGAGGCTGTGCATTTCTGGGAATTGTGTTGGTTATTGTTCGAGCTGCAAGTGTGCGGCGCGCTGATGAGATCAGGGCTCGGTGCTCGGTGCTGGGGCAGCGGAGCCGCTGCAGAGCCGCTGATGGGGCGATAAGGTTCTTATCTGTGCTCCCATCACTGCGGGGAGCAGAGGGCACGGCATAGCCCCAGTGACCTGGCTCTGCTCGATGAAGGCAGTGAGGAGGGAACACGATGCCTCCGCTCTCCGGCAAACCACGGCTGGACTGCTGAGGTTATTTCAGAGAAAAGGCCCCAGCCCTCCTCACTGAGCCTCTCCTTCCTCCCTCTCGGCCACTCAATCCCTGTCTCCAGCCCCTCTGAGGTCTCGACCCCAATCCTCTCTGCTCTGCCACATGCTTGCTCCTTTGCTGACAGGATCCTGTTGATCCCAAACTCTGTGGGAGAGAGCATCAGAGCTCTGCTTGCAAAAGCACTGAGAGGAAGGGGCTGGGGGTTCCAGCCCTTTGCAATCCTTTGCTGTGGCTGAGCTGAGAGGCGCCATGTTAGCCCATGAGAAGCCAACCATCCTCCTCCTCCTCCTCCTCCTCAGGAGAATGCCTCCTTCCACACACCATGGCTTTTGACACAGAGCAAGTAATGAGATCCCGAGGAGGTCAGACCTGCTGCCACGGAGGGGCACTGCCATCCGGAGAGCTTCCCACTGCCCGCGTCTGGAGATGGCATGGTGAGCAGGGACAGCATAGGAAACGCTACATGGGAAAGCCCTGTGTGGGAGCCCAGGAGCCCCTGCCTTCCCACAGCAGACTTATCAAGGCACCAGTTCAGAGTGGTGCTTTCCATGCGCCAAAAGGGAAGTGCATACACACCAGACTTCTCGGGGTCAAGGATGCTGGGCAAGCAGTGAGAGGAGAGGCTGCAGGGGG
The DNA here is from genome assembly GCA_013389985.1 of Dryoscopus gambensis. NCBI lineage: Eukaryota > Metazoa > Chordata > Aves > Passeriformes > Malaconotidae > Dryoscopus > Dryoscopus gambensis. Next base: position 385,398 of record WEIT01008920.1, read on the forward strand.
CAAGGGAGGGAACTAGGGCGTGGGGAAGGAGACACAAATAGCAAAATGAATGGCTTGAACTTCCTATGTTTTATGGAGGCGAATAAAAGGAGACAGAGAGGGGAAGAGAAAGGAGACCTGAGTGTCTACACAGGCTCTCACGCTCACACAGGCCAGCCCGGACCCCAGAAACTGCTGGTGGCCAGTGTGGGGTGGCAGCCTGCACCCACTTGGCCGCCGTGGCTCTGGGCCTGCTGCTTGTCTGGCCCATTGTCCCCTGGGGGCATCTCATGAAGTGTGACAGGCTGCTGCTTAGCATTTATTCCTCTCCCTGTCATTATTATTTTGAATAGCAGCCAGTATAATTAAAATCGTTAGGAGGAAGAGGTTTAGGGAAAATCCAAAGTGTCTCAGAAGAGCATCTGCAAAGCTGGAGGTCCAAACTCCACCCTGGCACTCGCGATGAGCAGGGCCCATGGGAGCCATCACCTCCTCTGCATCCTCCCTTCCACGCTCCCCATTTCTCAGGGTGGCAGAGGCTGGGCTACCACACAGGGTGGTCCTGGCCACATTCCCCTTGCAGCTGCTGCCCACTGTAGCCAAATCCTGCAGCCTTTCCTGGTGTAGGACTTGTCCCAGGAGGTCCAGATGGCAGTGTCCCCAGGCACGGGTGCCCACGTGCAGCTCCAGGACGGATGCAGTGAGGGGATGTAGGGAGTGGAGGACACGGAGCCTCTGTGGGCTGCTCTTCCAGAACGGCATGGATGGATCCTGCAGTATCTCCTGGCAACCATGATGCTTTCTGCTGTGTTAGGAAGGCCTGTGCCACAAGACCAGGTGTGCAGAGGTCCCTTGGCTCCTCAAAGGAGAAAACAGGATGGTCGGTAAGACAGAAATGTAAGTCACCATTCATGCCACATTCCCCAGGTTTCCTAAGTGCTTGAATGGGGATTTGATTGCTCCAGGGTCAAATGTCCCCAGTGCCAGGGCTAGGAGATTAAGGACATCAGACAGCTGCAGCAAGGAGGGGAAGAAAAGGCAGATCCCTGCCTCCATTCCAGGGCTGGCACAAGAACATGATTAGAGGATCAGAGTCAGGAGCCCTCCAGCCAAGGCAGGCTCACGAGGCTGAAAAGGAGGGGAGACACATCAAAACCCCTCCCCAAAATTAGTGCTGCTCTGGCAAAGCCTACGGCAGCTGCTCCCACCTCCTGCCTCGGGGTCTACCAGCTACTGATTGTTGCTCCCTGGCTGGGGTCACTCATTACCAGCTCAAAGCCCAGTGTGTCACCCACGACAGCCAGTCCTCCAAGCAGTGACCCAAGGCTGAGGTCCTGGAGACCTGAGCACCCCTTAAGTTATGGGGTTTCTCAGCACAGAGCTTCCCTGGGGGTTTTGTGGTGCGTGGATGGACGAGGCAGGCCCAGGAGGGCCTCTCATCTCTGCTTTTTCCAAGAGCGGACCAGACCAAGACTCCGGTGGTTGGGAGCAGAGAAAGGGTGGGGTTTGGTGGCTGATCTCCAAATGGCTTGAACTTACTGGGGATACTGGAAGCAGGGAAAGCTCATCCAATTTGATCCAGCCCATTTGCTGTGTTCAGATCTGCTGAGAGCCACTTGGGAAATACAGTAGCCCAGTGGAAAAAACAGGTGAGATTTTGTGTGGTTTTATTTTGCAGGAAACTTCTCCTGGCTCTCCCAGCTCTGCCTGCCAAGGGCAGCTGCCAGCGAGGCACCACATACAGAGACTTTCAGGGTGTCTCTTGGTGTGCAGGGGTCAGCAAAAGCCCCCTCCCAGCCTCTCCCTGACTGACTCGCCCCTGCTGTTTTTAGCACATTCAAGTAGCTGCTTTCACAAGAGGTAAAAGAAAGTTCAGGGATCCGTTGACAGATCACCCCAAGCGGGAATTTCTCTGGGAATTCCTGCAATAGCAGGTTGGCTCCCGCGGAGGTGGAGTTTCCTCTGGATCTACCTCCACCCAGGCTTGGGGAGCGCTCCAGCCACCGGCTCCACGCTCGGGGGGCTGGGCTGAGCGACGCCACCGCTGCTTCCCAGCCAAGGTCAGCCAGAAGCCCTCCCCGCTCTGCAAACGCCTGGCCTGTTGTGTCCTGTTAACCCTTGGGAAGAGCGGAGCTGCAGGCCTGCAGGGTTGCGCTGCGGAGCCGGCCCGTGTGCACGGGCACACAGGGGCAGGCGACATGCCCGGCAGGCACATGGGGCTGCAGGCGTGAGGATTTCGTGCCATTCTGTCCCTCGGGGACCTCCTGCCAAGCAGGCAGTGGTGGGGCCTGGGCGAGGCTGGTTGCCACCACAGGAGGCCAGCGCTGGCGGGGTGACAGCTCCCGCTCGAGGCAGGGAGCGACGGGGTGACGGTGCTCGGCATCAGTGACTGTGTGCTCTGGAATCTAAAACACGTCCCCAGCCATACTTGTGGTCAGGAACCATCCTCGCGTTGCAGCGACACAAACCACACTCACAGTGGCAGCAGTGCCGCTCGAGCGTGTCCCTGACGCCAAGGACCGGCGTGACCCGACCCCACACATGGGACAGGCAGCTGCCTGCTTCCAAGGACCTACAGAAGGTCCCCTTGTTGGGACTTGTTTCCTCCACCCTCACAGAGGTGGGCCTCTCCAAAATGGCACCCCCTGACTCCACAGACAGACCCTGCCAAGGGTTGGAGGATTTCCAGGTGCTGCACAGGCTCCAGACTGTGGGGTGGAAGGAACTCGCGTTCCCAAACATGGGGCCAAGCCAAGAAGTTTCAAGGTATCACGCCAGGGAGAGGTTCTGGGGCTCACATTTGGTCTGGGGCCACCTTTGCTGATTTAGGGATGAACTGACACGTGCCTCACACATCCAGGGAGCAGCTCTTGCTCAAGGGGATCCCAGAGCTCCATGGTATTGCTATAAAGAGCAGCAAGCTGGCAGCTGTAGGTACCTAGTGGGCAGATTTGGGGGTCAGCCACCCATGAGAGCTTTAGCACTGATCTGTTCAATACTTCTGTCTCTGAAGGTACTCAAAACTGATCTGGATGAGTTTCTGTGTCACCTGCTTTAGGTGACCCTGACTTCAAAGGGGGGTTGGATGATCTTCAAGCCCTTCAGTCCTACCAATTCTGTGATTCTGTGATTATGCTCTCAGTGACTCAGCTGCCCCAGGACAGAGCACAGATGAGTGCTGGGAATTCTGGTTCCCAAGACCTGGCTGTGCATCCCGAAGCCACACGTAGTACATCCCTGTGCTTCTGCATGATCTGCAGCCCCACCGGGGCAGGACACGGCCACTCTTCACCAGCACAGTCAGGGCCCTCTCTGAAACATCAGTGCTTGGCGAGGGCTGTGCAGGCGGCTGTGCAGGCGGCTGTGCAGGAGGAGGCATGGAAGTTCTCCCTCTGCCAGGAACCAGCTGCAGGGAGCGACAGTGCTCAGCAGCAGCTCCNCCCCTTAAGTTATGGGGTTTCTCAGCACAGAGCTTCCCTGGGGGTTTTGTGGTGCGTGGATGGACGAGGCAGGCCCAGGAGGGCCTCTCATCTCTGCTTTTTCCAAGAGCGGACCAGACCAAGACTCCGGTGGTTGGGAGCAGAGAAAGGGTGGGGTTTGGTGGCTGATCTCCAAATGGCTTGAACTTACTGGGGATACTGGAAGCAGGGAAAGCTCATCCAATTTGATCCAGCCCATTTGCTGTGTTCAGATCTGCTGAGAGCCACTTGGGAAATACAGTAGCCCAGTGGAAAAAACAGGTGAGATTTTGTGTGGTTTTATTTTGCAGGAAACTTCTCCTGGCTCTCCCAGCTCTGCCTGCCAAGGGCAGCTGCCAGCGAGGCACCACATACAGAGACTTTCAGGGTGTCTCTTGGTGTGCAGGGGTCAGCAAAAGCCCCCTCCCAGCCTCTCCCTGACTGACTCGCCCCTGCTGTTTTTAGCACATTCAAGTAGCTGCTTTCACAAGAGGTAAAAGAAAGTTCAGGGATCCGTTGACAGATCACCCCAAGCGGGAATTTCTCTGGGAATTCCTGCAATAGCAGGTTGGCTCCCGCGGAGGTGGAGTTTCCTCTGGATCTACCTCCACCCAGGCTTGGGGAGCGCTCCAGCCACCGGCTCCACGCTCGGGGGGCTGGGCTGAGCGACGCCACCGCTGCTTCCCAGCCAAGGTCAGCCAGAAGCCCTCCCCGCTCTGCAAACGCCTGGCCTGTTGTGTCCTGTTAACCCTTGGGAAGAGCGGAGCTGCAGGCCTGCAGGGTTGCGCCGCGGAGCCGGCCCGTGTGCACGGGCACACAGGGGCAGGCGACATGCCCGGCAGGCACATGGGGCTGCAGGCGTGAGGATTTCGTGCCATTCTGTCCCTCGGGGACCTCCTGCCAAGCAGGCAGTGGTGGGGCCTGGGCGAGGCTGGTTGCCACCACAGGAGGCCAGCGCTGGCGGGGTGACAGCTCCCGCTCGAGGCAGGGAGCGACGGGGTGACGGTGCTCGGCATCAGTGACTGTGTGCTCTGGAATCTAAAACACGTCCCCAGCCATACTTGTGGTCAGGAACCATCCTCGCGTTGCAGCGACACAAACCACACTCACAGTGGCAGCAGTGCCGCTCGAGCGTGTCCCTGACGCCAAGGACCGGCGTGACCCGACCCCACACATGGGACAGGCAGCTGCCTGCTTCCAAGGACCTACAGAAGGTCCCCTTGTTGGGACTTGTTTCCTCCACCCTCACAGAGGTGGGCCTCTCCAAAATGGCACCCCCTGACTCCACAGACAGACCCTGCCAAGGGTTGGAGGATTTCCAGGTGCTGCACAGGCTCCAGACTGTGGGGTGGAAGGAACTCGCGTTCCCAAACATGGGGCCAAGCCAAGAAGTTTCAAGGTATCACGCCAGGGAGAGGTTCTGGGGCTCACGTTTGGTCTGGGGCCACCTTTGCTGATTTAGGGATGAACTGACACGTGCCTCACACATCCAGGGAGCAGCTCTTGCTCAAGGGGATCCCAGAGCTCCATGGTATTGCTATAAAGAGCAGCAAGCTGGCAGCTGTAGGTACCTAGTGGGCAGATTTGGGGGTCAGCCACCCATGAGAGCTTTAGCACTGATCTGTTCAATACTTCTGTCTCTGAAGGTACTCAAAACTGATCTGGATGAGTTTCTGTGTCACCTGCTTTAGGTGACCCTGACTTCAAAGGGGGGTTGGATGATCTTCAAGCCCTTCAGTCCTACCAATTCTGTGATTCTGTGATTATGCTCTCAGTGACTCAGCTGCCCCAGGACAGAGCACAGATGAGTGCTGGGAATTCTGGTTCCCAAGACCTGGCTGTGCATCCCGAAGCCACACGTAGTACATCCCTGTGCTTCCGCATGATCTGCAGCCCCACCGGGGCAGGACACGGCCACTCTTCACCAGCACAGTCAGGGCCCTCTCTGAAACATCAGTGCTTGGCGAGGGCTGTGCAGGCGGCTGTGCAGGCGGCTGTGCAGGAGGAGGCATGGAAGTTCTCCCTCTGCCAGGAACCAGCTGCAGGGAGCGACAGTGCTCAGCAGCAGCTCCAGGGGCATGCGCTGCCCTCGCACAGTGTACGAGTGCCATCTACAGGGGGTCCAGCCTGGCCCCCCCAAACCATCCAGCCCCTCGCCACTGGTAACTGCTGTCCAGTCCCCAAGGCCGTACAAGGGGCTCAGCCTCGGTTTATCCAGGGAGCGGGGTCAGCGCTGCTCCGAGGGCTCAGCACAGCCACGGACAATAGTCACAGAGTCACAAAATGGTTCGGGTTGGAAGGGGCTTGTAAAGCTCATTGTGTTCCAACCCACGGGCAGGAACACCTTCACTCCCCCAGGTTGCTCCAAGCCCCGTCCAACCCGGCCCTGGACACTTCCAGGGATGGGGCAGCCACAGCTTCTCTGGGCACCCCGTGCCAGGGCCTCACCACCCTCACAAGGAAGAATTTCTTTCCAATACCCCATCTAACCCTCCCCTCTGTCAATGTGAAGCCACTCCCCCTTGCTCTGTCACTTCAGACCCTTGTCCAAAGCCTCCCCCACCTCTCTTCAAGCCCCTTTAAGCACGGGAAGAGGCTTTAAGGTCTCCCCGGAGCCTTCTCTTCTCCCGGCTGAACACCGCAGCTCCCAGCCTGCCTCACTGCAGAGGTGCTCATTATCTCCGTGGCCTCCTCCGGACCCGCTGCAGCAGTTTGGGACACGGCTGTCCCTGCCGTGTCCTGGCCTGGCACAGCCCCGCGGGCGGGGACCGGGGGTCCCTCAGCCCCGGCACCGCTCCG